>OZ007575.1:40952924-41067411 GCA_963931925.1 Onchidella celtica | reverse complement strand
GTTGTTGTTGAGAATTGAAGTGGGGCATGGGACAAAAGTTGAGAAACACTGCTCTTTGGTACCACTTTTACATTTTCCATTATTTTGTAGTGATGTGATCATGGACAGTTAGTGTTTCAGCCTAAATGTATTTGACACCTATGATTGTTTTGAGATGCGCCTAATCCTGTGGCACTTTCATGTAATTAAAAAATGGTAGTTCAGTTATGTGCCCACGGCGTATTTGTGTACTTCTTTTTCCCTGCATTAAAAAGTACTTATCGATGCTTAAGTTCATGTCCATCTGGATTAATGTAGGAGATAGAAGACTGATGCCTGTGATTGATGAATACAGGTCTACGCAGTGCAAAGGGATTACATTACCTCACTGGCAAGAAAAGACACTTCAGGGTGCATTGCCAAGGAAACACTGATTTGTGTGCTTTACACAGCTGAAGTATGGAAAGTGTACCACAGCACAGCTTGACATTCACCGGTTTTCAGTACTGGCAGAGAAGTACAGTCACCCCGAGCAATTGCTACACGGTTTAATCATTCGGCGGATTCAGCTTCGCAGACATGGGTTTCAAATATTGCCTGAATGTCCTGACTTTAAAAAAGTGCATCTGTGGTTGTCCTTATATTTTCTTTCTTTTATTCTAAAC
This sequence comes from Onchidella celtica, assembly GCA_963931925.1. Taxonomy (NCBI): domain Eukaryota; kingdom Metazoa; phylum Mollusca; class Gastropoda; order Systellommatophora; family Onchidiidae; genus Onchidella; species Onchidella celtica. Next base: position 41,066,767 of record OZ007575.1, on the reverse strand, counting down.
GAGAGGGGCTGATGATAAAATAATTGGAAACAAAATTGTTCCTGAAAATAGCAATTGATTCTTATTGTTTGTTGTAAAGAAAAACGACACATCTTGCTGAAAGGTTTTTCTGTTGTGTACGGGTACACGAGTGGTGTAGTGCGGGTACACGACTTCGACAATACCTTTCTTTGAAGCCACAAACCCGTTTTTATGTTTCTCAACTTTGTCCTGGCGTTATACCATATCTGGGACATTTCGCTCGGTTACACACTAAGACATCGTTACTCCTAGGTTCCCCAACAATGAATAAAAATTCCCTGGCACAGCTATTCCCTACCTATCCGTAATTGTAGGTTACAGAAACGTTGGACACAGCTAGGTGAACAGCCTTTGTTCAGAAGTGGGGGGCCTTTCTTTTGATATAGGGGGATAAGCCATGAATCAGCTACCATTTTCATGCACCCCGGGTGTAGTAATGTATTCAATTTCTTTTAGAAATTTAGAGCTTTGCAACTTCCACGGTGGGGCTAAAGGACATGTTTTCATAATACCAGTTCACTTGATGATCACACCATCCATGATATTTGATTTCTAGACGATTTCCGTACTCCTAGTTCCACAATGAACTTTTGTTGTTGTTGTTGTTGTTGTTGTTGTTGTTAGATTTAACTGGACTTTCGGTGAGGAGCAACAACTTAAACATAATTATACTCTTCCTTTTCCTTCTTCGCAGTTTTAGTGTTCAACTGAAAAGTAAACCTTGATGTAGTGTAAGTCACCATTTGAAGCAGAGCCTGACAATTTTGAAATGTATAATTTTGTTATATTGTGTGTAATGTTTAATGTTTCACTTAATGTTACGAAGGAACTGTTACTTTCACTGTTCCTTTTAGGCCTTATTTGAGACAGAAATTGTAGTATAGGGCTGACGTAACAGTATGGGTAAAGAGACAACAAAATAAAAAGAACCCACGTTACATCGAGTAAAACAGTAAATCTTTTCCCTGTTTTCCAATGACATTTAATTTTGTTCCTTGCATATTTCATTTATTGGGGTTCATCAAAGAGCCGTCCACAGAATAGTACATTGTAGCGATTCACAATGAATCATAATTAGATCACACATTTGGAAGACCGCTTTGGTGTAAGATAAACAAGATTTTTATTTTTGTTATCTTGTTTTTTAAATAGTTCATCGTGATTGTGCTTAACTTATATTCCTTTGAGCAACGCCTGCTCTCATTGTCACATCTAAAGGTCACCATCGGATCACTAAACAAACGCATTCAGATACGAAGTGTATTGCAATGTCAACCTCATATGACTGAGAAACATTTTTGGTTCTTCTTTCAAACTTGCATCCTGGAAAATTCACGAGGATTTTCAAGTTTATAAACCAGGCAGCCTCTGTTTGTGATATATTTGGTCTCCATGAAGAGAGTAAAATGAACGGCCATTTACCAGATTTGCCGGAACAACCCCTTGCTAATTTTTTTTTTAAAACTGAATAAGTACGACATTGCATTGTATTCAACAATACCTGAGGCCTTCGGAATCCACCAGCTTGAAATTTGATATTATGCTACGCAATAAAATAATGCCCTTCTCTATCATAAGGGGTGAAACAGATCAAGGCTAGTGTAGGCGCCAGACTGATGCCTCACCGCCCATGAAATGTGCTTCACACCAGCACAATATGCCCTGCCCTCGTCACGACCCAATGGGATGCAGCGGGCAGTGCCTATTTGGCTAGCATAAAGCAAACTTTATGGGCAGCGGGCCACCATGGTGGCGCCTACACCAGCCTTTTTCTGTTTCAGCTCTAATACTTCACTTACGTAACAGACTCAAACAAAGGTCAGAATGCTCCTTCAGATAGAGAAGGAGATAAGATTGGCGCGCAAAATGACAAAAGAAATAAGAACATGTTTGGATGTCCTCTTTTAAAATATTTGTTAAAACTTTTTTTTTATGGCAGCCAATGCAACCGTCTTAAAATATGAAGCTGGGCAAGAAAATAGTCATTTAAAGAACAATATCAAATTAGATCTGTTGGCGGCGAGATTGGTGTCATTAGCAGACCCGTCTTAACGCATGGTCACACAGGGCAGTTCCCCAAATTGTCCCAAGAGTTTAGTGGGGGCTGTGCATGAAATTTCTGCGCAGTTGCGAAAGGGGCAGACCGCAGCCTATTGCTTCTCCCTGGGACCCATCATGATGCTAAGACAGCCTTGGTAGTTCGCCTTGTTTACCATTGACTTAACGAGCTTTTTTATTCTTGTGTCTGTGTCAACAAGCTTACACCTTCGATGTCTGTCAATATTTATGGCCTATCTGGACCAGGCTCTTAGTAATAGCACTTTCTTTACCTGTTAAGCTGCTCTGCTCTGAAAACAGGACCTCATGATTCTGGTCCAGGCATTAAATCTATATCCTCTTACTCCATCGTTCTATAAGTCCCAGCCCAGTCCACACCACCCCAGCATCCGGAATCCCTCCATCGGGTCCTGACTGTGTCTGATACGTCCCACATTATTATTTAGTGTAAAGTTCATCTAATGAAATAATCCACTCTTCCTCTGAAGATCGTCACCTGTCTCGCTCCACCTGAGGAGTTTCTTACCACTGACATTGCTGTGGTTACTTGAAGTGCGTTAGGCCGATATAATATTGTCATCTGAATTCGTTCAACACCTGGGCAACTTCTGTTTCAACACTTGAGGAGGAAAGTAGTATTCAAGACCGACTTTCTCACGGACCAATGAGCGTTTTTTTTGGGTTAAATCACTATTTGGGACATTTTGATTTCAACTCCTCATTTCGAGGGCTGCATGGTAAATTATCGTAAATCGGTTTCTACAAAAAAAAAACTGAATAACTTTGTTTATGAAACCCAATAATTACGATATTTCAAAAACGTTACTTAACCCGTAGTTTTCAAAATGAAAGTCCCAACTTATAGCACAACATGTATAAACCAATTTGTCTTGACAGAATAAAACGATCACGCATTGTTCACCCAACAAATAAAGTCGTTTTTCTTTTTATTTTCTTTTTTTAAAAAAATGCCCAAAAATTGAGCATACGTACTTTATGAATGAATCACTTCGGTGTCTTTGTCATTAGAGAACATTTCAAAAGAAAAACGTGTTGTTCTCTGTGATCAAAACACGTGTAACTAACAGTAAAAAAATAAAATAATAACGTACCACCGGCTGTTCTATTTCAGGCACCGAAGTATGACAGTGTGAGATATAAATGAACAGTGCACAACAAAATCGGCTTACTCAGAATGAAAGAGATCTTAATCGGCGTCGTGGAAGTACTTTAGTTATTATATTGTTTGGCCAAGAGCTAAAACGCAGTCTGTACGCACGTTTGGGGTGTGAAATCATTTCTATGCCCTGTAGGCACTATCAAGCCAGTCGGCAGTAACAGTTGTCCCCATCACCTGTTTTGCAGACGCAGCATCGCGCAAGTTGAGTGAATGGTTCGATTTTAATGTAGCACGGACGCCACGCTTGGTTGATAGTAAAAAGTCGAGACCTGAGAATAATTTGAGCAGAGTTTTAAAGTGATTTCTTTGTCCACGGAGAGTTTCCTATACACAGCACTAATGCCAACGTGTCAGTCTAGCGTGGTGCTGTTGGTACGGTAGGAATTTGTCAGTTCCTCGAGACGAGACGTTCATCTTTCACGGGAAACAAAACAAGTCTTTCAAAGGGGTAAAGAAAAATAAGGAAAATCTTGAGACAGAGATCACAGTGCAAAACTTCAGCATCAAACTTGGCTGAGCAGACCTCAGTGCAATGCAATCTGGAAATTCTGTGATTTGAAACCACTTGGAAGTTGCAGGTTTGTGATTTGTTTTTTTTAAATCAATAATTCATTTGTTGTAATCGTTGTTATTGTTGTTGTTGTTGTAGCTTATTATTATTTGTTATGATTTTGTTGTTGTTGTTTGGCTTTAATTTCAATTTTGATGTTTAAACTTATCATGTTTATCGTTTTAATTTTATTTTGTGCAAGAATATAGAAACGTTTACGTTTTTCGAGACAACTTGAATAACCAAACAACATTGCTATTGCCGATTTGAATAATTATTAGCATTGTGAGTGATGGGATTAGTGTTAACTTGATAGATATGACTGTCTGGATCTGCTAAAAGACACAGAATTTTGGGAGCCTGAATATGAGATGTTACATAGTTTATATTTGAACTACGTTTCCTTTTCAATGCGAGCTTTTGAAAATTTATTGAACGTTTTGCTTTTCTCTTTTTTCCTCCTAACCATGACAATTATGGTCTTCATAGAAAATTTAGACAAATTATATGACCACAATGTTGACACTCTCATTATGTCAGCCGGTTTGCGTGAGTCAAGTTTTTGAAAGTGTTGATACAAATTCCGAAAGTGTATTTCGGGAAGTTGTCCATCAGTGTGTAAGTTTCGCAGAATTCAATACATTACAAACGACCATAATGTAACAACAGAGTTTACAACACCAGGTTGTCGTCTCGTAGAGATTTAAGTCACATTTAAATAGATTTATAGACTGATGACATTATTAATTTGATCATTCTGAATAAAATGGAATAGAAGTAAGTGATATTATAGTCCATTTAGGGCCCATATTTAAACTAAAAGAATGAAATTGTATTTTATTTACTTAATTGTAAATTTAATTTCGACATTAACTGGGTTTGCTTCTGTTCGAAGAATTCGGGGACGTTATTAAAGCGGAAAGCTGCAGGCAACAATTTTATGATTAATGTATTATTGTTCATTTTTGTATGAATAGAAACTGAATTAATGTAAACGTGTGTTTATTAATTATCCTTATACAGTACGAGAATAAATTGATTTCTAGGTATTTTTGTATTTATTATCAATTATTTAGTCAGCTACGATATTGCTTTTTTTTATTTTTTGAGTTGTTGTTCCAGGTTTATTTAACTTCGTCTTATCTCAACTACTCAACTGCAATAATACTTAAGAGGATGGATCGAAAATGAGCCTGAGATTTTACACGACTGTCAATACAGAAAATATTATTCAGTCAAATATCTGTTTTCCACCGGATTCACTCTGCTGTCTATTACCCGGGCCCACGGTGCGCTTTCCAAACTAGGGCAACACTTTCTTTGCTGTCGGGCTGACAGTTGGGGATTCTTGTGTTGGTTTCGCATTAGTTGGGGGGAGGGGGCAGGCGTGGGGCCAATGCCCAGCAGCTATGCTGCCCTGAAATGGACGCCGCATCTCGTGTCTATGAGACGAGGCCAACACGATGTGCTGTCTTTTAAAACCCACAAACTCTGCGGACCAGGTCTCCTTCATCGCGACCTAGTTTAGTTCTTTTTTGTTCCAACTCCACTTTTTCCACACTGAGAATTTGACCGTTTGCGGCTTTAGTATTACGATAAGCAGTTGGAAGATATCGGAACTGTGAAACAGCTTGATAAGTGCCACAATGCGTTTTAAACATATGTCAAAGTGTGCATTTCTACATACTAAAAGATCTAGTTTTTTCTGAAAATGGAGATAGCACAAACAAGAACTAAGGTAGCCTCATGGCACACTCAACGTTTTCCAATTCTCACGGGTCATATTGGCATAAATGTGCCGCTCACCGGAAACCCACCCGTCTGTGACAATAATAGTAACCTTCTCTTTGAAAAACGTAGTACCAATAGAATTTAACACTTGAACCCAATGTGTGTTTACCGTACATATACATTGCCTTGAACTTCAACGTTTCTGGCCCCGATCATAGTCAAAGAATGTGGAGTAGCCTATTTTGGGCGCAATGAACCATCCTAACATACAAAAGTGAAATAAGATGCTTTGGCCCCTACATCTATTACAACGTGGACCTGTGTTTTTTGCGGTCGTCAGGCCGTTGCCTGCGATGGGCGTCGTGCAGTCTGACTGCAAAGTACAAGTAAATGCTCTTGAACTCGTGAACCGGGGAAATTTATATAATGCATGTATTGTTTTGCTTTGGCTTTTTTTTTTTTTGTATGTTTGTTTTTTTGTTGTTGTTTTTTTCAATAAGTATGCCTACTCAACGCCATTTTATCGTTATGGTCCAATGGCAAAGCAACAGGCTGCGGCCCGCCCCGTATACAAATACTCATAAAGTGCATACATGGGGCCCCCTAAACCCTTGGGGCCCCTGGATAACTGCCCAATGTGCCCATGTGTTGAGACGGCTCTGGGCCTACTTGCACTTATTTTGATCGAACAGTCTTATAATTTGGTGCATATCGTTTAAAGCGGTGTTTGAAATGCGGATTAAGAGGTACTCAACAAGAATTTGCCTGTGGTGGGCTGTTTCGGACTGTGAATAATAACAATCATCATAATAGTAATGATAATAATGATAATGACAGATGGCGAGGATCGGCCTGATCATGCATTTCTGCGCACACACAGTGACAGACGCTCCCGATAATACTGAAGCCGCGGTCAACTTCGCAAGGGCAGGGCGACATCATACCAAAGATGTTTGAGGTGTGTTGTTTCGCGCTGTTGTTGTGAATATAATAAGAATAATAATAATAATACACTTAGCCCTACACATAAAATAATCCCCCCCCCTTAAAAAAAAACATAATTGACCTATGCTTAGCTTTATTTGACGGATTGCGCGATGTTATTTAAATTATGTCCCCCAGACATCATGCTAAGCAATGTCAACTGTAACTATAATGACAGTAATAAGTTAACAGTAACAATGAAAATAGTGAATGGTCTTGAAGATAAATCATCACTGGTCCGAAATAATGATCATCTTAATTTTACTTCTTTTTTTTTTTTTCTTTCTTCTTTCAATTTTGGTATACTAATTTGACACCAGTAGATAGTTTTAGTGACCTCAGGATTGCAAAAGAATGTTTTTTAAATAATGATAATAATATATCTCTATGTGCATTAACGTTAGAGACTAAAGCCGCCACTCCATACATTCAGTATCTGTAAGGTATTGTCTTTTAAGAAGGCGGAAAAGTGCGACGCGATTTTCTTAAGATAAACCACGTAACCAGTTGGTTCCCATGTCACTAACCGTAGTCGGATATCAAAAATGAAAAATTTCTTCATCTTCACTGCTGAAACTTTCCGCTACTGGATCATAAAATGCTTTGTTAAGAAATGGGTTTGTTTTTTAATAAATCCAGACAAATATTAATTTTCATTATTGGGAGTATCTTGAAGAAACGTACATCACGCCATTTTGATGAACCAATAGTAAGATTCACCTATTTCAGGATTTGCCCATGTTTTTCACCAGTTACTAACTCAACCGTAGACAGAATAAACTTTAAAAAAATTATACAGGTTACAACTGCTCTTCAGATCATAATGCGACCATTTATGATTACCGATCCCTATTCTGGGGCATCTGATGTATGTGCTCACGTGGTGTCCTATTTCGACTGTTCTATATTTTTATTTGACTGCCTTTCAAAAGCCTTCAATTCGGTGCAGAGGAGGAATGGAGCATTATCAAGAAAAGGAAATAGAACAAAAGACGATCGAACAAGTTAACGACTGACTTCATGGCAGGCAAAGAGGAAATCGATAGGACTTAAAGAGGCTTGAGACTTGGGGTAATAATGAAATGGTTGAGGGTCGCGAGAAATAATAACGACTGGAGACAAGTCTCCTGTGCGTCTGTTCAGGCAATGTTGTAGTTTTGCCGTTTGAAAGGGCAAGTTACATCTCTTTCAGATATTTAAATTAAACTTGCTGGCCCGCTGACTCGGGGAATACACAGATGTGATTTTTACAGTGGAGTTTCGACCACCAGTGTGTAAACTGAGGCGCAGAACGACATTTCCTGTCATACTTTTTAATTCTACTCGCCTGGAAGAAAATGCATATTTTTTTCTTCCGGCTCAAAACGCCTGAACACTTTCTTCTGTTCAACTCAGTTGTGGCTCAGAATCAACGTAAGTATTAAAAATTTAGCGAATTACTTCTTTCATCCCATTTAAGAAATTTACCAATGTCATTGCAGCCCAGTTACATCTAGAGCAGACACGCCCTCAGCACAGTGCGGCGCCGGTCGGCGGTTGTTGCTTTTTTGTTTTAAGGGGGGGAGGCGGGGGGGGGGGGGGTGAGGCCACTGAGTGGTAAGGATAAACTTTATTTAATTTTGTCCAGGCAGCGGCCCGTTGGGCCTGCTGAACATTACGAAACAATGGTTACTAACAAAAGGGAAAATGTACGCACCTTAGTGTGCAAAAAAAATTATTTTTTTAAAGTGAACTAGATGAAGTTCGCGGCATTACCCGGGATAAACCTTTGAACCCATCGTTCTGTCTTTCTCTCTCTTAGGTCTAGAAAGCTTCCCATATTCTACAGCCTTGCTACAGATTTCATGCGCACCAGAGCACTACACATTCATTTCTGTCAGGGAAATTGCGTGCACCAAATTGAACGCGTATTAATACATCGTTTCCGGTGTGGTGGACTTGCTACAGGGAGCCAAAACAAAGATCATTATATTTTACATTTTTACAACTTTTATTTAAAAATACCTGAAACTTAAATCAACACAATCAGTCGATACAAAAGCGATTGAACTGGGTTAGTTGACACTTAAGAAAATTAATTTTATAATTTTTGAAACTGTCATTTAGGCTGTAGCGTCGAGCAAAAAAAGAGGCGAAATTGCACCACAATGAATTACTCCCGCCAATATTTTTTTTATAATAAGATATACGAAACTGGGTTATAAAATATATAAGAAACTACTCATTAAAAACACAAGAAAATTGATTCCAAAAGAGATCGAACAATTGATTAAAAGTTATACAAGAATACTTCGAAATTTGTAGGGATGGGTGGGATGCTGTGGGCAAGTAGGCAGTTACCGATACTTCATTTTTTAAGGCATATACGTACGTTAACTTATCATCATGAAAAGGTTTAGAGAGTCTCCCCAATCCGTTGGTCAGTTGCTGTGATCCATTTATTCATGAAAACAAAACATGTTGGAGCATGTGCTACATCAGTGGCACTCAATCTGCTTCAGTCAATGGCACTCAATCTGCTTCAGTCAATGGCACTCAATCTGCTTCAGTCAATGGCACTCAATCTGCTTCAGTCAATGGCACTCAATCTGCTTCAGTCAATGGCACTCAATCTGCTTCAGTCAATGGCACTCAATCTGCTTCAGTCAATGGCACTCAATCTGCTTCAGTCAATGGCACTCAATCTGCTTCAGTCAATGACACTCAATCTGCTTCAGACAATGGCACTCAATCTGCTTCAGTCAATGGCACTCAATCTGCTTCAGTCAATGGCACTCAATCTGCTTCAGACAATGGCACTCAATCTGCTTCAGTCAATGGCACTCAATCTGCTTCAGTCAATGGCACTCAATCTGCTTCAGTCAATGGCACTCAATCTGCTTCAGTCAATGGCACTAAATCTGCTTCAGTCAATGGCACTCAATCTGCTTCAGTCAATGGCACTCAATCTGCTTCAGTCAATGGCACTCAATCTGCTTCAGTCAATGGCACTCAATCTGCTTCAGTCAATGGCACTCAATCTGCTTCAGTCAATGGCACTCAATCTGCTTCAGTCAATGGCACTCAATCTGCTTCAGTCAATGGCACTCAATCTGCTTCAGTCAATGGCACTCAATCTACTCCAGACAATGGCACTCAATCTGCTTCAGTCAATGGCACTCAATCTGCTTCAGTCAATGGCACTCAATCTGCTTCAGTCAATGGCACTCAATCTGCTCCAGACAATGGCACTCAATCTGCTCCAGTCAATGGCACTCAATCTGCTTCAGACAATGGCACTCAATCTGCTCCAGACAATGGCACTCAATCTGCTTCAGTCAATGGCACTCAATCTGCTTCAGTCAATGGCACTCAATCTGCTTCAGACAATGGCACTCAATCTGCTCCAGACAATGGCAATCAATCTGCTTCAGTCAATGGCACTCAATCTGCTTCAGACAGTGGCACTCAATCTGCTCCAGACAATGGCAATCAATCTGCTTCAGTCAATGGCACTCAATCTGCTTCAGACAATGGCACTCAATCTGCTTCAGTCAATGGCACTCAATCTGCTTCAGACAATGGCACTCAATCTGCTTCAGTCAATGGCACTCAATCTGCTTCAGTCAATGGCACTCAATCTGCTCCAGTCAATGGCACTCAATCTGCTTCAGTCAATGGCACTCAATCTGCTTCAGTCAATGGCACTCAATCTGCTCCAGACAATGGCACTCAATCTGCTCCAGTCAATGGCACTGAATCTGCTTCAGACAATGGCACTCAATCTGCTCCAGACAATGGCATTCAATCTGCTTCAGTCAATGGCACTCAATCTGCTTCAGTCAATGGCACTCAATCTGCTTCAGACAGTGGCACTCAATCTGCTCCAGACAATGGCACTCAATCTGCTTCAGTCAATGGCACTCAATCTGCTTCAGACAATGGCACTCAATCTGCTTCAGTCAATGGCACTCAATCTGCTTCAGACAATGGCACTCAATCTGCTTCAGTCAATGGCACTCAATCTGCTCCAGACAATGGCACTCAATCTGCTTCAGTCAATGGCACTCAATCTGCTTCAGACAATGGCACTCAATCTGCTTCAGTCAATGGCACTCAATCTGCTTCAGTCAATGGCACCCAATCTGCTTCAGTCAATGGCAATCAATCTGCTTCAGTCAATGGCACTCAATCTGCTCCAGACAATGGCACTCAATCTGCTTCAGTCAGTGGTCCCTTCGGCTCCAAATTTTCTTTCATCGCCCCTCTCCTCTTTCCATCCTCACCCACCCCAAATCCCTACTTAAATTCGACAGATACATTTCTCGAGAGGACAGACTACACAAATTATGATGTCACGTTTTTCAAAGCCTTATTAATGACAATAGTCGTGTTAATTACTTGACAATTTTCGTCTTGACAGACGGTCAGTAGCTAAATTTAATCCTTTCTCCCGCAGCTTTTCTCATGGCTTATCCTACCGATGTTGGATAAGCAGCTCCTATTACAGTACTGGCAGATAAGAGAGGTGCGGCGAGATTGTGGCGGTTTTTCCTTTCTTACTTGGCGCTGCTCAGTTTGGTCTGAGATGATGTTGTTCTCGAAGTGCTGGACGCCAGCTCTCACTGTGGACTTCCAAGCTCTGCTGGTTCTTCCCAAGTTCCAGGATTGATGTTACACTTTACCATGTTGTTCTTGCATTTGTTTACCATGTTGTTCTTGCATTCGTCCTTGAATCTTAGCTTTGGTCTTCCATGCTGTCTGACCCCTTGGGCCATTTCACCAAAAAGCAACTGCTTGGGGATCCTGCTGTCGTCCATTATTCAAGATAAAATAGAAAGCATTCTTTATCCAATGCACAAAAAAAGGCCTTTCCAGTTCATAAAATTATCTACGTGTGCTGTTGAACAAATCAGTAGCTGCCCCGTATTTGCCCCCAATCGCCCCCCCCCCCTATCGTTTTCGCCCCCTTGCTGCCCTTTTGTTTGTTTTCGCCCCCCTATGATATCCCCCAAGTTGAGAACCACTGCACTACAAACTATGTATCTTTTCAGTAAAATATTTATCATCTATACAACTACATAAAAATCTTTTGCACAATACAATGTGATATATTGTCATTTAATATTTTTGGTAATATATATGTATCCCCAAAAAATACTCCCCTTAATAATCAAACTATATAAGGTCATCACTCAATATATAAGGGACTGTTTATTTTTGCTACATGCAGCCTTCATAATCAAACCTCACCCCTGCAACATTATTTGGGCTACCCGTTTCTCGCTACAGTAATATTGATCTCCGGGTAGCCCATTTTTATGAAGGCTACATGTAGCCCCAATAAACACTCTCTTAATATTTTGTCCACTAACAATAATCAAAATTAGACTCGAGGTTGTTTTCCCTGCTCTCTATTTCATGTTTTCCAGTTATACTGGTTTGAATGCGTAAAGTGCGAGCCTGTCGAAAAAATGAGTACATAATATTCATTCGTTATGACGTCCAGTGACGGGCAGAGGTTTGACGATGCTGGGGCCAGCTCCTTGACTGTACGCCCCAAGTCTTAACCATAGGGCCTAGTACTGACAAAAAATGTAAGAAAGGAGGACGTCTTAGATATGACTGGTGTCACGAGTAGAATTCTGTATTTGTGCAATAGAGCTCACGGTGTGTAGGAGTTCACGGGCGGAGATCCAGTGATTAGTATTTGATGTGATCGGACCCTTAGGTTAAAAGGTGGTATTTGGGGGGCTAGTGGAGTCACGCCCTGAGGCGGTAGGTCGTACTAAGAATGCACGGAGATGTGAACTCATGGAGCACGCGTTTAGGGAGGGAAGCTCCACGGGGTTATTTCTGCTATATAAGAGTTGATCCGCCATATTTTATTTAGAGACGGCTGTAGGCATTGCACAGTGAGGCGCTCTCGGCTCATTCTCCTGAGTCTGAAGGAGGAGACGAAACATAGACAACAGCCGAAGACAAAAGAGCTAACGTAAAGAATTAGCTGTTCAACGCCTTGTCGTACCGGGCCAAGGGTACGAACCGCGTCATTTGGATTCGCGCTCGCTATACGGCGAGCGCAGAATGGTAAGGTCCAGCGATTAGCCAGTGAAGACAGGGCTACCCTGACAGAGAAGAAATCCACTGTCAGCTATAAGGACTAACTCCCCGAGTCCAGAGATCTCGTTCGACAGGATTGATCGTTTAGACGTCTAAGGAACCGTTACCCGAGTGTAGTGGATGAAGGCAGTAGCTATAGTGTTGTGATTAATAGAGTAGCAAGGAATGTGAGGAATTGTTAAATATACATGTCGAGTAGTTCGACATAAATACTAGGAAGGAATTGTGCTGTATAAGCAGAAGGCCATAGCGGCTGCAAGTTCAGATGTATAACATACTATTTGCTTGAATTTATGTGTGTGGTTGCGAGTTATAATTAGAAAAGTGCTAGTTAGTTAATTGGAATTATACCCTGGATGTTATATGATTACTATTATGTATTATGCAGTCAGAATTATCATATTGTAATAATAAGGCCCCTCAGGCCTGACTAAATATATAACTTGTGTTATTTGAGTATTTATGGTATGCTTGTGCGAGTGTGAGTTGGCCTCTTGAACAGTCGAAGGGTTATCTTCCCCATATCCCGACTCACCTTGCTCTTGACAACAGGATGCCTTCTGAAATGGTTGCCCGGGGCCGTCGCCCCCTGTCTTTACGTCACTGTTGACGGCTCTTTCTCTCTTCCCCTAAATTTCTCTCTCTCACACATGCACTCACACACACACGCACACAAACTCTCTCTCTCTTAATCCCTCTCCCCACCTCCACCCCTTTCTCTTTTCTCTCTCTCTCTCTCTCTCTCTCTCTCTCTCTCTCTCTCTCTCTCTCTCTCTCTCTCTCTCTCTCTCTCTCTCTCTCTCTCTCTCTCTCTCTCTCTCTCTCTCTCTCTCTCTCTCTCTCTCTCTCTCTCTCTCTCTCTCTCTCTCAACCTTACTCTTGAGTCTCGAACTTACTTAATTTCCTCTGAGCTTTTTTCTGTCAATATTGTCACGCTCCACTACAACAACTTAATCACTGCGTCTTTGTTCACCTTCATGCAATTAATTTTCTTCACCCCCCCCCCCCCCATCTTATTGAAATAAGAATAGCCGCAGTGTCTGCAACGTTGTAGCTAATTTGAAACGCATGCGCACCAATCTTGTCTAATTGTCCAATCTAACCTGCCCATTCGTTTGTTGTCCTTGAAGGTATGATTTTGTTGACGACACGCATGGGGTATTTACTGTTATGCTTATTAACTAACTGTTACTTCGAGATGGCGATGCAGCCATGTTACAACCATTGTCAGTGATCATCAATAGGAGGCGCACTGTTCGAGATGCTGCATCCCTGTTGTCAGTGTCACTCTGTTTCTGGGAGTTGGAAACTTAGCTTTATACAGGTAATGGGATATTTACAATTTCGACTACCAGTTGAAAATAAAAATGGACAAAAAAGTCTCTCTTCTTCAGATCCGTAAAAAATTTGATTGGCAAACAGCAATGATGACAAAGTTTTTATTTGGTTTTATATTTTCAGTGTCTTTCAATCTACAAAAGTTATGAAGTATATGTTGCGTAATTATTTTCTCGTACCTGAGGCACCAAAAGCTAAAAGTACATTCGGGGACAGGATATACTATATAGCGATCAAGTAACAGATTATTAAGCCATGTCCTTTTAACCTTGACTCAGTTTAACGCAGCTGTAACTTACCCTTTGAATGCATCTTAGGTCATACACGACTTCAATAAAAGAAAACAGATGTATTCAAATTCGCTACGTGTCCCACACATTTGGCGTGATTAATCATGTCGCGCTCCACTAAATGGCTAAGGAAGGGTGTTCAGCGACAACAAATGATCCGCCCAACATTACAGAGCGCCATCGAGCACTCTTTCCAACGTTGCAACAGCTTCAGAATAAAACCATTGGAAGTGTTGTCCCAGTCAGCGGAAAGCCGACGGGTAGGACTGGCGTTAAGTTTGCACGCATTGGGTGACAAACCACAACTTGATCAACACAGACGAGAAAATATTTTCACAAGTCGGTCTCACCACGACAGTTTTATTACACAAATGTCAAGGCTCACGATAAGGCTCACGATATGAGCGTTTCTTGGTCTTACATGGTCACAGTTGGCACATACAATATTTACGGAAGTGACGACATAGCATAGCTCACAACCAAACAAGAGAAGTCTCGGTTTTAGATAAGTGTTCACTGCTCAGTTCAAAGTCACAACGAGAGGACACTAAAACATCATTACTATTAATTTACATCCGCCTGTTAGTGTTACGACATCGCGCTGGCGTCAGTTTGATGTGGGAAACTGGACCCTACAGTGATCTTACTATCCCTAAGGAAATCCATAATATTCTATGTCAGATTAATGTAGGAGGTTTCGAATATTATTATGCTGATATTCACTCACGTTTACACAGCGTTTCTACCTCTGGTCATGCTGAATGCTTTTGGGGCCAGGAACACTGGCCCACCGCGATATTTCTCAATGTGGGCGCCCAGGAATGGAGTTGTGGGTGTTATACAAGGCCATCAGCATATCCTGGACATCACTAATTGTACAATACTGGGCGGAATAACTGAACGATTTCATAAGGCTGGCAGCCCATTCAGTCAAATCTGTCTTAATCGGCGAGGTGTCTCAAGACAGTTTTGGCGTGCTTTGTGGTGAGACAGACTTGTTTTCGTCTCACCAGTGAGCGAAGTCCGGTTTAGCTCCACATCTCACACTAAGCTATGTTCTCATGTAGCTTGTTCCGGCGACGGTTTCTGTCCGGTAAAAGTCTGCTGGCTGTTTTCGGAAACCGCTGCTTTCTTGTTTGTCTCTAGCCGTTTTCGTGAGAGCAGAAAGCTGTTCAGAAGGCGGATTGAAGCCGTGCGGTGTTATCATTCAGAATACTCTGCACGAAGCGATTTTAGTCAATCAACGCTGCGTGTTCCGAGGAGTGGCCTGAGTGGCCTCGTCCTATCGAACACTGCCATGGGTGCTGCAATCCCTGGACTGTGCTTGATATGACTCTGAACGTCGCCGAAAATCCCTGGGATGTGCTGGAGCTGTCCTGTGTTTAGGGGTGTGTTGCTACCCCGCTCCTGAATTTGCTAAAGCTCGTACGCAAAAAAATCACGCGGCCTGAACATCTGGTCTACTGGGGATTAAAAAAATGGGCTTACAAAATCAACAAATGTTTATTGGATCGTAAAGAGAAGCTCATTTCTGAAATCAGTGTAGCAAAAGTGTCGCGAAGGCCTGTGTTTTTATTCTATTAAAGACTTTCAAAAATATATACATTGTTTTCTCACGCCAGCTCTTCTATAAAAAAAAAAAGGGGGCGGGGTAACAACGTATGTGCAGCCACTGCTAGACAGAAATGCAACACACACAGGATGCATTTATTTTTACACGCAGTGCCGACACCGCTCTCAGAGCAAGCAACATGATAACAGAAAGCTGCACGGCTTAAGGAAACCGTTGCGTGTTCTAAAAGCGTGCAAGTCTTAAACAAGCTACATGAGAACAGGGCTGAGACAAAATAATCCTGATTCAGTGCACCATCAGCCGAAGTGTTTACAGGATGTCTGACAGCTGATGGGCTCTGCAATGTTTTGTTTTACTATAAACCCGTTGTCATTGTAAAGTCGTCTACTATCCACGTCTCACATCAATGGTGTCCCTGTCGTTTTTCGAACTGTCCTGAAATTTCATTTGTTTTGAACTCTGCTGGACACGCATCAATACTTTCTTTAAGTAAATATCCTCGAAAATTCAAGTCCTTTCCTCCTCTTCCCTCCCATCCGGACGCTGTTTCTCTTTCAAAATCTATCAAGTGCAATACAACATCATTTGTTTCTGTGTTGTGTTTTTGTCGTTGTCGTTGTTGTTGCTGTTGTTGTTGTCTTCTTGTCCAATTTCTGATGGCCATAAAAACAAAGACAAAAATGTCAAAAACGACAGCAAGAGCAAAGTGTCCGGGGAATTTCATCAGAGCTGGTCGACGCGCTCGGACAGCTTGACCCGGGTCTTGTCACGTCAACCAGTTGTGGGCGTTTGTGCGCCGTCACATGACCCAACTCTACAGGGCGATGTGACATTTCTTGATTTTGGTAATTAAATCTCGATGGCACCGAGTCATTCCTGATTACTGCGATGGTTTACCAGCGCAGTTGTACGATTGTTTGTTTGTTTCTTTGTTTTAGCGGGGTGGGATCAAGTATTTATTTCTCCAAGATTTTTACTCTTTTCTGTTCGCAAATTAGCCAAACTAATAGTAACTCTGCTACTATTGCTTGTTGTCCCATCCCCCATCAACTACTAAATCACCAACACTAAAATCCCATAATGTTACTCTTTTTTTCTTCTGCCCTCACTTGTTTTTCAGGTTCTTCCTATAGAAAGAAACAAGGGCAAGTGTGGTAACTGATATCATGGGAGATAATAACCACATCCAACATACCCGTAGTAATCAGGACCAGAACGCCAACGACGAAATGCATTCCCTTGGACAAACATCAGGAGTTCGTCGACAGGGCTCTGGAACACAGGTGAATTAAATTAATATGTCATTTGTAGCTGCGTGAATGATTTAATTGGCCATCAGTTTTGCCAGATTTCATTGACTGAAAGATGATGGAGATTAATGGATGTGACGAATGTTTCGTAATCGACCGCTGGTCCAAACTTTGTATAGCGCATGTACCAAAACGGTTTGAAAACAGCATTATTCTGTCGATCTCAAATGTTAGTTGTTGTGGTGTTCTTCTCTTAATGGTTGACAGGTCTCGACATAACGAAATCCCCACATTTCAGCTTTGTGGAGCATTCATTATCGATTCTGTTAATTTTTTCATTGTTGGCAATGGCATCAGCGCTATTTTTCGCAGAACGTCTTCTTAGCCTAATATTAATAATAGTTTTGGTATTTTCATATTTCTTTATTTCAGGTTTTGATATCCCGGGCACCTTTCACTCAGGTCGCCTTTGATGAGCTCCACCTGAGGCAAGAGAAAGATGACAACCGTAAGTTCTGTCAGAAAGTAAGAGATAAAGTGTACTGCTCCCGCAAAAGGCTATGGAGGCTGCTGACTGGCTATTTGCCTGTCATAAAAGTTATACGCTACTACAAACTCAAGGAAAGCGCCATTAATGACATATTCGCGGGACTCTCTGTGGGTACAGTTCATATACCACAGGCCTTAGCCTTCGGCTTGTTAGCATCTGTCAAGATAGAAAACGGGCTTTTCACCTCCCTGTGGCCAGTACTGATCTACGTCTTCTTCGGAACATCAGCTCACGTGACTATGGGCCCAAGCGCCGTCATTTGTATCTTGACAGCGACCATTGTAGACAAAGAAGGGGAGAAGTGGGCGGCTGACCAGCCAGGGATCCTCAATCAAACGGCCAATGGAACTTTACTGGATGACTTACCTGAATATCTGGCCTTTAAAGAAGAACTGGCCATGGGCGTCACTCTTATCACAGGAATTATCATGGTCGTGATGGGCTTTCTCAAGCTGGGATTTATTACAATGTACTTATCAGATTCCTTTTTCACAGCCTTCACGTCAGCCGCAGCAGTGCACATTGGCGCGAGTCAGTTACCGTCCATGCTTGGCATTACCATCCCACGTTTCGGGGGGATTTTCAAGATCATTAAAACTTTTGAAGCTATTTTTGACGAGCTCCAAAACACAAACTCTGCATCAATTATTATTGCGCTGATTTGCTGCGGTGTAATTTGGTTTGTGAAGGAACAAATTAATGAGAAATACAAGAAAAACATGCCTGCCCCGATACCCATAGAACTTTTTGTGGTCATATTTAGCACAGTCGCTTCGTCTGTCGGCAAATTTCAGGACGAATACAAAATTGAAGTTGTTGGTAAGATCCCTACAGGCATTCCTAAACCATTTGTTCCCACAGAGGGCTTGAAGTATGCCAATAATTACATCGTTGACTGTTTTGTTATGGCAGTATTGATTTTTGCTTTCACCATCGCCATTGCAAAGATTCTGGCTAAGAAACACAATTATGAGGTGGACAATAGTCAGGAGATGTTGGCCTACGGTTTTTGTAACTTGGGCAGTTCATTTCTCAGGTGCATACCATCTTGTGTTGCACCACCACGCTCGATGGTCGCTAGTTCTATGAATGCAAAAACCACAATTAATGGGATTTTCAGTGCAGTTCTGATGCTTCTTATCATTCTGGTGGTAGCTCAACTTTTCAATGAACTACCAAAGTCTGTGCTCGGTGCCATCATTTTTATTTCTCTGAAAAACCTCTTTATTCAGATTAGAGATTTCCGTAGATACTGGCGAATTAATAAGCTCGATTTTGTAATCTGGTTCTTTACCTTCTTTGGCACTGTTTTCCTGGACATTGACATTGGCCTAGGAGTCGGTGTGGGCGTCTCTGTACTCACTATCGTTTTCCAAAACCAGTTTGCTCGGAGTTACAAAATGGGCTACACTCAGAGTGATCCCACTTTGGTAGAACATAAGAAATATACGGATTCCATGGAAGTACCCGGTGTAAAAGTGTTCCGTTATGAATCGTCCTTGTACTTTGCCAACGCTGATATTTTCCGCAATGCCCTTTATCACTACACTGTAAATCCCAGGAAGTTATTGAAAGCCCTGAAGAAGAGGGAAAAACGTCAGAAAAAATTGAATGAAGAGACATCAGTGGCACCACAATCGGACGATATCCCTAGCTATGATGACGGTGGTCTCGCTGTCGACAACAAAGCTTACCAGTCTTCTGAATCTGATAGTACTACTTTAGACATCCCAGCAACACCTTCAGCGGCGGTTGCAACTGAATCTCTTAATCTTGAGTCAGCTAACTCTGTTCCGGGAGGCAATTTGCCGAATGGTTTCGGTGCGGTAAAACTGGACAGGTCAGGTGTACGGAGAGTAAAAGTTCCAAGTATTGAGCAACCTGTGTTCATGGTCAACGGTGGCACACCTGTGTTCTTGGATGACACCACACTGGGTCTACGTTCTTTCTTCAATACATCCTCTTACCCAACGGTTGTCAAACCAGATGGCTTTGGTACTCCCAAAAAGGTAACGCTACAGCATAGTGACACCTTTGTGTCAAACTACTCCATTGACTTTGATGATTATACAGAAGATCCAGATGATGGGGATGAAATGATCCCTGACGAAAAATTGCGACAAATGCTTAAGGTTCACCACGTAATCATTGACTGTACACCAGTGACATACATTGATGCCTCAGGATCAAACTTGTTGTGTCAAACTTACACAGAATACAGCCATGTCAACATTAAGCTGTACCTGGCTGGGTGCTCAGCGTACATCAGGCGGATCATGCAGAAGGCTGGGGTGTTTGATAAAATTCCAGGGGATCACTTTTTTGTAGACGTTCATGACGCTATCAGCTTCGCCAAACCACAACGTTCGCAGCCCATCAACGCTGAACAGCTCAGAGATTTCTCGGACGAGGAAGCCATTGGAGGTTCGAGAATGATGAATGGTTAGAAACAGCTTTGTTCTTGCCTACTGTGCCCACCTGGAAATGTCTCTGATTGCCAATGTTTGTATTGTTTGTTTATTTGCTAAAACAGTATTTTGT
This sequence comes from Onchidella celtica, assembly GCA_963931925.1. Taxonomy (NCBI): domain Eukaryota; kingdom Metazoa; phylum Mollusca; class Gastropoda; order Systellommatophora; family Onchidiidae; genus Onchidella; species Onchidella celtica. The sequence continues at coordinate 41,046,599 of OZ007575.1, read as the reverse complement.
AACCAAAGAGGGCTTTTTAAATAACCCTAATAATAGGTCATTGTGTTCCTTTTTCATAAACCACAAACGAAACAGTGTTATATTGGTAATTATATTATGCATGCAAGCTGCAGTCAAAAGCAACGGCAGTGTTTCAGAGCCCTTTGCTGTCACAAATGGGGTAAAACAGGGTTGTGTCTTAGCCCCAACTCTGTTCAGCATCATGTTCTCTGCAATGCTACAAGAAGCCTTTAGCTCTCCTCATCAAGGGGTAAGCATCAAGTACCGAACTGATGGCAGTCTATTCAACCTCAGGAGACTTCAGGCAAAAACCAAAACCAAAAGTACTCAAGTCTGTGACCTACTATTTGCTGATGATTGTGCACTTCTGGCACACGATGAGGATAGCATGCAAAACTGTGTTGATAAGTTCTCTAGTGCCTGTGACAACTTTGGCCTCACAATAAGCACAAAGAAGACGGAAGTGCTCCATCAGCCTACTCCAGACGACAAGTATCCTGTGATCCTAAATATCAAAGTCCATGACAGTCTTCTGAAGGTGTCGAAGAACTTCACCTATCTTGGCAGTACACTGTCTTCCGCGGCTCGTGTTGATACTGAAATTCTCTCAAGAATCAGCAAAGCCAGCTCTGCATTTGGCAGGCTTCGAAAGAGAGTATGGGATGTTGCCGGCATTCGCACAGACACTAAGCTGAAAGTGTACAATGCTGTGGTCCTTCCCACCCTACTCTATGGGGATGAAACCTGGACAGTGTACCAATCGCATGCCAGAAAGCTAAATCACTTTCATCTGGCCTGCCTTAGAAAGATCCTAAGGATCAAATGGCAGGATAAAATTCCAGACACTGAGGTCCTCAATCGTGCCAAGGAATTGAGCATCTTCTGCCACCTGAAAAAAATTCAGCTACGTTGGGCAGGACACGTTGTCAGAATGCCCGACTCCAGACTCCCTAAGCAAATCTTCTTCTCTGAGCTCTCCAATGGAACGAGGAATGTTGGGGCCCCAAAGAGACGTTACAAAGACACTCTCAAGCAATCACTGAAGGCCTTTGCCATTGATTTGAGTGAGTGGGAAAAGCTCTCGCTTGATCGTGCAAATTGGAGGGCGGCCCTTACCAGAGGCAGCAAAGCATGGGAAGCTGACAGAGTCCAGCAGGCTGTCAAAAAAAGAGAACGGCGCAAGAAAAGGCCCAGTGGTACTGAACCAACGGAGCACTCTTGTCATTTATGCGGAAGGGTCTGCAAGGCAAAAATAGGACTTATCAGTCACATGAGAAGCCATAAGTCATGAAAGAACAGTCTTTCCATTCTGTCCTCTGTGTCCTTTAGTTCTCTTTATTGTCCATGTGTTGAAATTCTCAACAATTTCTGTTCTTTATTCCTCTGGTGTTGTTAAGGTCATCATCATACCTGATGGACGAACTATTATTATTATTATGCTCCCATAAAATGGTATACTCCCCACGTATCCTGTAATCTAGGAAATTTAAATTAACCTTTTGATGTAAACTTGGTACAGTATATAAAAACACTGCATGTTGTAAAATGAACACCGACATTGTATGCAAAAAGCTTATCCTTTACCAAGAGTGTAACTTGTTTATGGTCGGGATCTGGGCCACTTTTTAGTCCATTTCCTTTTTGTTACTTGCCATAGTTAACTGTTTACTGAACCACATCTTGATGTTTTCGGGCCCAAACATACAACCGTACAAATGTAAAAGCTCTAATTTTACAACAATGGGAAAAATGTTTTATTTGAAATGCATTCCCTATCTCAAACATTGTTTAGCTACATAAAATACTGAGCCTCATAAGTCTTGCAACAAACGTCACACGGCTGTAACTGCTGGGGCGAATTAAGTTCATTAAAGAATTTAGAAAAATGAAATAAACTTTGAACAAAGATTGTTCCGGTGAAACAACCAAACTACGAAGTTCACAACTTGAACCTCAAAACTGTAAAACGCAACAACTAAACAGAAGAAAAATAACTACCAGATCATTTTGCACAGACAAAAATAAAAGAAAAAAAAAATTTTAACTGAGGGTATCATTTTGACATGAATTTATTAAGTTACATGAATTTATTAAGTTACATGGATTTATTAAGTTACATGAATCTATTAAATTACATGAATGTATTAAGTTAAGACGCTGAAATAAACGATCATAGCCCTGTGAAAAGGCATGTTCCATATCTACAGTAAAAATAACAGTCCCTTGAAAAAAAGAGCGTCAAATTTCACAGTTCAGTATTGTGTGTGGCTTCTTTGAGCGTCAATTACAGCTTGACATTGGCTGTTCATGGACTTGATAAATGTTTGCTATCTTTTCTTGTGGAAGCTCATTCCATGCATGAGTCACTGCAGCAGTCAGTCCATAAACATTATCGATATTGAGTTCGGAGATACACCCCCCCCCCCACCCCCCAAAAAAGAAATGTCCCACACATGTTCGATAGGATTGAGAATTGGGCTCAAAGCAGACCATGTGAAGACCTCAGAATCTTCAAGGAAAATCTGGCGGGGCAGCGTTGTGTGGATGAAATTCTGGCACCTGTGGTAGTACTCCTTTTTAGTAAAAAAAATTCAGACATTAAAATCGTTCAGCATTGCAGTGCCGGGCCTCATATTGCGCAAGGTATTTATATGAGGTTTCATCCTGTCGAGTCAAGACTTTTTGACCATTTCTATCTGGTCTGAAATGCTCATTTAATTCTAGTTCATTAATGAGAACCAATAGAAATTGAATGAAAGGTGTCATGGCCTTTTGTTTCACTCAGTTATCTCCAGCGGTTCAAAAGTTACAGCCGTTTGAGAGGACATTGCAATACTTGTGTGGCTCAGTATAGATAAACATTTGAAGTGTTATACGTCGAGACAACACATCTAGATACCTTCAAGAAAATCATCTAATTTGGTGAAAAATAATTTTAAAACGTTGTCATTTGCAGTTGTACGAATGTACTTGAAAGTAAAAAAAATCCTCATACTTTGTTGTATTAACGTACTTGTGCTGTTTTACGATGGAGCCAGAAATTTCTTGTTGTTAAGCAGAGCGTAAGTCGCGCTCACTTGGGACGAATAGAGAATGAAATAACTGATTTTTTTGCGAAACTGAATTTCTCAGTTTGTGAGCGAAGATACTCCAAAAACAGTCAGTGTCTCTGGCGGTGTCTTTGACCTCGAGAACTAAGGCTTAGAGCTATAAACTGTGGTCCTTTCAGAATTAGAACAGTGATAATTATACCCCGAATCCTTTTGTGCAGACCAAAGAAAAACAATAGATAATTCTTAATTTCTTCGTACGTGTTTAACGATGTGTGTTCACATTTAATAGATTAAAATACAAAAAAAAAAAACAACTTTTGTTACCAATCGCTTTGTTTCACTTATATTGGTTAAAAATGTAATGTTGACCGTATGGCAAATCCCCCAGCCCCCACCCAAATGCAATGTTTTATTTTGTTGTTTTTCTTAGGGTGGTGGTGGGGGGGGGGGGGGGGGAGAGATACGGCGACTGGACATGCGCACTCACAAAGATTAGCTTTAATCCAAATACAAGAACTGAAACTCTTTGGAAAACACAAAGGCCATGGGCGTTCTAACGTGTTTGAACATTAATTTGGCCAAAGTGCTTTGAATTTCTGTAACAAACTGCCATGTTAATTCTTTTTTAAACACAGGTGTGATCATGAAATGTGACTATAATAATAGCAGATGGCGCCTATTCTGAACTTCTCAAATTCGCTGTCGTTGTTAATTTGATCAGGAGCAGCTTTGTGTTTGACTGATTGATTTGTAGCTTTTCATGTTTTCTATGATTTGAGGTCTTTATTTTAGAAGGTTCGCTGCCCTTGGCATTTACACCTCACTTTACTTGTTTTATTATTTCTTGTTCTGGCGGGGGGGGGGGGGGGGGGGGGAGATGATATGGATAAATTTTAATCTATTAATTTCAATTTTGCCCGGGCAGCGGCCTTTCGGCCTGCTCTTTACGATTTCCAACTGCCAAGGTATCTTTAACTTCCACATGTTTTCTATGAAACTTGGAATAAAAGTGTTGTAGCAATGGGTTACGTGAATTTTTTCCTTTCACCTTTGTGTGTGTTGTAAATACTGTGTACAGTGCGAGTATGTTTAGAGTGTGTGCTGTAATGTATGTGTGCAATGTGCTACATAATCTATATTATGTATGTGTATGTGAATGGGTGCCTATTGCCATGTGGAAAAATAAGGAGGTGCGTATGCTGATGCCCGCCTATACTTTCAAATGTAAGTGACGATTACACTGTACTGATATGCTGGCGAATCATTAGAACACATAAACACACACACTCACACACACACAAACACGTGCTAGTACGAAGCCTACACAGTCATCCTTACAGTATACGCACATGTAGGCCTTCAACAATTTCCTCTATATTCACATATTTAGGCCTACCAATTTGCCGCTCTGAGTAATGACCAGCGTACCATTATTATTCCTATCATTATGTTATTATTATTGTTGTTTTTATATTGTGTTGTTGTTGTTGTTGCTATTACATGTTATCAAATTATAACATTGGTGAAATTTGTTGATTTAGAATGTCATAGTGTGAAAAGTTAAGTACCTGTCCATGTACGGATACAACAAAAGGATGAAGAGCCAAAAGAAGCTTCCAGAAAATGTGAAAACTATGGTTAAATAAAAAAGATATTTAGTTTCCTCGATTTGTGCTGATTAGTATTTCATCTATCTTTTCCACACAATGAGCTCCCTTTAGCAGTGTGTTGTAAATGTTCTTATCTGCTTCATTATTCGAAGTTCGACGTATCAGTGTTTCTTGATGTAGTAGTATGCGGTTGTTAGTTTTTCCTAATGGATTGTTCTTACAGTGTGTGTGTTTGTGTGTGTGTGAGCAATGTTCTTACTTGTTGGTAATGTTGTGTGAGCAATGTGCGTGTGTGCGGTGTGGGTTAAAGACTTGTAGGTCTTACATATTGTATTTGCTGTTGTACTGTTACTGAATGCTGTGACAACAAATTTCCTGGAAACAGGATAATAAAGTCATATCTTATCAATATCTTATCTTATTATATTAATTACTAGTATTGTCAAGAACCATTGCACTGAAGTAAACATAAACAAGGGAGGATAGGAGTGGTAACGAGTTGTGAAGACATAAAAGCGGGTTAACTCCCCGAATCAAATGCGCCAGCACCTCTCAGTCGTCCTCAGCTGAGGTTCACTGACACGGAAGTAATATAACACAATGCTTTTGGGGGCTGGCAACGGGGAGAAGGGTGATGACTGGGACAACCGAGCTCAGTGACACAAACCAAGAGAACTGTACTTGTAATGGACGTTTGCCAGGGAAAGGGAGTCCTAGTTTCTATCGTTATTTTAGGACAGGATGGAAATTTTGGGCCGTGCAGGAAGATTTGTAGGTTTAGTTTCACACTGATTACAATTTATGAGATGGGTACTTTCTGTTTTTTGTTTGTTCTTTTTGTTTTTTACCTTTATAAATATCAACATTTGAAATGAGTTTCATCGTCGTGTCAATGCTGAAAAATCCTCAATTTCTGTAATACGAAGAGTACTTTGCTGATTACAGGTCAAATACTGGGTGCCGTGATCCAGGCTATAACTCCATTATTTTTGCCCAAGATTTCAGATGTAATTTGTCCTTCAGCACTTGTGAGTCCCATATAAAAATTAATAATGAAATTATCACATTTTTCACAGAAAGAGAGCGACATTGGTGCTTCATCTGTAGTCAAGAAGGCCATACATTCGACAGAGAGCGAAGTTAAAGGTGCAATATTAAGTGCAAGCAATTCAGTAGTATTGATTTTTGTTGTTTTCACGAAATTGCTTGATTTTTACTGCTACTATAACAAGAGCGATTTTGGTGTAAAAAAAAAACAAAGTGACGTAAGTGCAACACTGTATTGTTGATGTTTGTTTTCTATAAATCTACAGTTATTGACTTACCCAATGATAGAATGAATAAAATGCCATGTTTGGAGAATTTAATAAAAACAAAAATAATCTAAAAACATACATTATTCAGTCTAGTCCTGCCTTTTCCCCCCTTTATGTGTGAAGCTGTGGAGTGTGCTTAAGGGAAGTAACCGAGGAAACTGAATGTTCACCGAGTTATTTACATTTTCCTGGTGGCAATCATTTTATTTTTTATTAGTTACCAGTAATCCTTTGTTATTTATTATCATAGGCACACTGGTGAAGGTAACGCAATGGCTGCCTAAGACCCTTGACACAGTCCGGTTTTGGAGAACAAACTGCGAGTGATACATCAACGTGAACTGTCTTTGACCTTATGTTTTTCACTCCCTCTCCCTTCCTCCACCCTCAACCCCTCCTCTACAACAAATTTTGTACGGCACTGAGGGGCTGCATTAGCGGTGCGAGGTGGCATTTACTTGTCATGACAGATAAGATACATCATTACTAAAAAGCCTTGTTGGTTCACATATTACAGTACTTGGCTCTTTTCGTCTTGACAGACGGTCAGCGGCTAAATTTACTCCTTTCTCCCGCAGCTTCTCTCATGGCGTATCCTACAGATGTTGGATAAGCAGCTCCTATGACAGTACTGGCAGATAAGAGAGGTGCGGCGAGATTGTGGTGGTTTTTCCTTTCTTACTTGGCGCTTCTCAATTAGGTCTGAGATGATGCTGTTCTCGAAGTGTTGGACTCCAGCTCTCACTGTGGACTTCCAAGCTGAACTGTCCTCTGCTAGTTCTTCCCAAGTTCCAGGGTTGATGTTACACTTTACCATGTAAACAACAACAACAACATGTTACAGTAGTTCGAGATTATACTGCAATAATAGTGATGTTCTTTATCAGCGTAAATTGGATAAGTTTCCGAAGGTAGGTTTATTTCGCTTGCAGTTCTAAACTGTGGTTGGGAAAAGAAACAAGCGGATGGCGCCCACGACGCTGTATGTAGCTCTATGGGACAATGAATAAATGATATAATTCACCAACTAAGGAGAAAAAACGAGAATGCCAAACAAACGAACAGGAAAAAAGCCACGATATCCAAAACGAAGTGACAGGAAAGGTCAAGCACTGAAAAAGACATCACTACTAGCGAACATGCAAGAATAAAACATGGCAACAAAAGGAATATGCACACAGTCATAATTATGCACATACATAAATCACTTCTTGAATTCACAATTTAACGAATGACAAATCTCCTGAGAAATCTGGATCACTGAATGACAGAATGAATGAATTCTAAATTTAGAGCCGTTTCTTTTTGCGGATTGAAAAACTCAAACTGCTATTAATTGATTTATTATTATATTATTAATGTGTATTTGTTGGTCCATGTCAATATTAATGGGCAAGGCTTTGAAATACAGTGTAATTCTACAGTTTCCCTCCGGTTCCTTACTCCTGCCTACAAAGGGCTGACATTGATATTTCAATCTCTGGGCGCCAAATCAAGGAGCCCTTTTTAGGACTAAGAGGAAGAAAAAGAAGAAGGAGGAGCAGAAAACTGACGAAACATGCAGGAGAAGAAGAAGAGAAGAAGAGGAGGAAGCGGAAGACTTGACAGAAGATGGCAAGCAACAAGAAAAAAAAAAAAAAAAAACTCAGAAAAAACAAAAGAAAAGACCAATAAAAACAAATAAAGCGAGGTGTAAATGTTGAGAGCAGTGATCCTCCTAAAATAAAGACCTCAAACCAGCTGACATTAATAAGGAAAATGAAGCTAGCACAGTCAATCATAAGTGATGAATACAGAAGCTGTGGCGTTAAAAAAAAAAAAAAGGTAGCAAAAACGTCTCAGCCGGCACGGGGATACGTCGTAGTTCATGACAGCATTCTTTCTTTCTAAAAATAATAAGGTTTTCTTCCAGGTCACTGGTTACTTACTGGATAACACTGCCCACGGTGATACACAATGAATGGGACAGCCTTGTTCATAGTAGTACTGTCTGCTAAAAATAGCTAACAAACCATGGTGACAGTCAGTGCTGTAGTTGCCAATATTACGTTACACCAGAAGGTAAAAAACGTGACTTCTTACCTCTGGTAATGTGTCATGAGAAGACATTTTCCCGAGATTGGATTACAAACTTTGACCTTCACATCATTGTTTACGGCAAGAAAGGGGCCGAACAATGTGCAGTGAGAAAATGGTCAGAGCAGACAAATTATGTACTTTCTCGTCTTTGAGAACATTATTCTGCTGTCAAACAAAGAGAAAAAGAGCTATAGCTTTCGTCTCAGTATTACCAAACATTTTGCACTCGATAATATAACTTTAATTCATCCTAAAATTCGTTCCACAACTTACATTTGAACATCTCCTTTGACCAGCTGGTGCCAAATGTTGCACAGTTATCTGTTTGTCTGAACAGGTTTTGCATATTACGTTTAGGAAAGAAATCCCCCGCCTCCCCCCCCCCACACACACACACATACAATTTCTTTTTTATTACAACTCTCAGACGTCGTTAACGAAATACCTATATAAGAGATAAATCATTGTGAAATCAGCAATTGTGTTTCTCTTTCCACGTGTTATTTTACTATTGGTTGAAGCCAAAAATCCTGCCAACACTGCCAAAACCGTTGCAGAGGCGGAAGAGGACTTATCAGAGGAATGGGGGCAAACATCGTGTACAACTGACATCTGTTTTATCCGTAGAATATCCGCATCCATTCCTGTTTTAATTGTCACATAAACGTGTAGTTCTATTATTTATTATGCAAGGGAACACTGAGGAACTGTAATTTCTGATGGTACTCTTTTAGTGAGCTTTTAGTATGTTTTCCTTGTTCATCTGTTAAGTAGAAGTAAAGATAATTTTAAACTGCTTTTAGTATGTTTTCCTTGTTCATCTGTTAAGTAGAAGTAAAGATGATTTTAAACTGCTTTTAGTATGTTTTCCTTGTTCATCTGTTAAGTAGAAGTAAAGATGATTTTAAACTGCTTTTAGTATGTTTTCCTTGTCCATCTGTTAAGTAGAAGTAAAGATGATTTTAAACTGCTTTTAGTATGTTTTCCTTGTTCATCTGTTCAGTAGAAGTAAAGATGATTTTAAACTGCTTTCTAGTGAGGTTTTTCTTTTCTGTGAATTGGACAAAACCAACTGTAATAATAATGCTGATGTCAAAATTGTTACGTTGTCATTTTTGAAATTAAGTTGTTGTTTTTTTTTTTAACCCTTACGATTGCCAGAATTCGTGTTCTGGAATCGGAGACCAGGATGCCTGAGGCTAATACATGTTATGTCTGAGTGATATTCATATTTTAATGCTGTGTAACTGACATACTCTTGTAGAGTAGTAGTAGAGTGGACGGGCATCACTGGTCCTCGTCCATCCCCTAAATCTCTCACGTGATGGCTCCAAGAGCCTCACCCCGGGACCTCGCCTCAGCACGTGAGGGGGTGATGTTAACACGGCATCACTGGGCGAAGGACCTCCTCGAAGCGGGTCACCGGCCAGGGCGGAAGGGTCCCCAGATGACCTCAACGACCATGCGTTCGTGACCAGGGCGAGCCACCGAGTTGAAGGATATCGGTTCTGGTCAGGCATGGAGAGGGATGGGTGCCGCCATGCATGCTTCATTTGCCCTAGACACGCCACATGAAAATTATCCCAGAATGGACAGGCTTGAGGTTGAGTGATACAGTCAGGAGGTCAGAAAACCGAGAGGATTGGAGGATGCTGGTTGCCAGATCACCTATGGCGTCCCAAACGGTCCACAGGACAATAGTATGAGTGAAACACAGATGGAGAGCAGAACACAGAATGGGTGAAAAGCAGTAGGATAGTATGAGAAAAATGAAATGAGTGAAATACAAGAGAAAGGCAAGGCTCAGGCAGAGAGAATGAGAGAAGACAATTAAACAGGACAGGCCCTCTGAGAGGAATTTGAGTAGGTGGTGCGTAAAAAAATAAAAGTGCAATTCTTTTCTTTCCCGGCCTCCTGGACTAATTTAGTAAACACACATTTTGGACAGACGATTTCGACTCAACTTTAAAAGGAAAACGAAGAGAAAACACATATTAAGTGCCCAGTTCTGTAGAAAACTGATATCAATTCACAAGCTCTGAAGAAAACTGACATTTCAAACTGCAAGCTCAGAAGGAAACTGAAACATCAACCCACAAGCTCAATGGGCTTGTTGTCCACATGGATAGCATAACTGTCTGGGCCTCTGTCCGTAGCTCTGAAGAAAACATACACATCAAGTGCCCAGTTCTGAAAAAACTGATAAATCAAGTCACGCACTCCGAAGAAAACTGATACATCAATTCATAAGCTCTGAAGAAAACTGATATAACAATTCACAAACTCTGAAGAAAACTGATATAACAATTCACAAACTCTGAAGAAAACTGATATAACAATTCACAAACTCTGAAGAAAACTGATATAACAATTCACAAACTCTGAAGAAAACTGATATAACAATTCACAAACTCTGAAGAAAACTGATACAACAATTCACACAGCTCTGAAGAAAACCCACACAACGTAGTGAGAAATCAATGTTAAACGTATCAGCTTTTAGGAGTTATCACTAAAGAGGGAAAATAATAATATGTCATTTCGGCAGTCGGCTTCTGGAACTGGAACTAAACTCAAAGACCAGTTTATACGAGGTTCCAACAGCCGACAAACGATCACTTTTCATCGACAGTTCAATTGAATGGGCAGTTGGTTTGTTTTTTTCAATATAAATCTTTACTGTTTTTCATTGTAAAATTCAGTGTTAATATGTTTGGATGAAAAAACAGGTCATGGCTCTCTGTGTGAGCTTGTGAATTTGAAGGTGTGTGCAAATGTGTGAGTGAGGGAATGAGCGAGAGAGAAGGAAATTATTGTCTTCATTATCGCACAGTGGAAAGAGCATGTTTCATACTTTTGATGCTGTTCTAGACAGTCTGAGGAGAGCTGTTCTCGTTAATTATTTGGTACACGTTAACACAATTTTTGTGTTTTTATGATAGTTTTCTCTTTAACATTGTTTGTCTGGAAAGTAAATTGAATAAAATGCTTCCCACAGCAGCATCGCTGTGTCTTTGTTCTTGAGTGGAAGTGTGTGTTTGGAACTAACATTTTGTGACAGTTGTTGCATTTTCAACTTGCACATTGTTCATGTTTGAGCATCGGTGTACAAATGTACAAGAAAATATAAACACATGTAAATACTTTTCATGATTTGTGGTTGGCATCAAGATAATTAAGAAAATCACCATCTTGACTCATGGAGTACTGTATTGATAATAAACAGTTCGGGTAAAACATAAGCTCACTATTGAAAGCACAGTTAAAACACCTTCAGATATTATATTGTAAAACTTCAAATTGCTCAGACAGTGATAACTGAAGTCAGTGCCACGAAATATTGTCAGAGTTCCCACCGAAATCTTTCATTCTTACTATTGCAGGCTCCGATGAAACAGGCCGAAGTATACCCCCCGGCCAGACTATCCGGAATTAAAGTGGCCCAGCCTATTTTAGACCCCAGGGATATTCTGGGCAAGGCCAGTACATACCTGGGGTATACTTTGGGCTGGGCCAGACTATACCCCACTGGCCCAGATTATACCCCTACATTCAGACATGCAAAAAATATTCAACATTCAGCGTTTATTTTATTTCACACGCGCGTCGGAACAAAGTAGTATTCTGATTGGATTGCCAACATCGGAACAATGCCGTTCCTAAATGCAAACTTGATGGCAATCCTACGATGCATGTTCATTTCCTTTAAATTGTATTATAATTTACCCGAGTCAAGAATGTATACACGTTTGTATCAATATGATGCCTGATAACAGTGATTAAAAAAAAAAACGGTTTAAATTAAGATTGAATAACCGTGGCCTTGACTTGTTTGTAAGAAAAAAAATTAGGGGATATAATCTGGACTGGTGAGGTATAGCCTTGCCTAGCCCAAAGTATATCCTGGGATATAAACTGGCTAGCGCAGAATAGACTTGGGGGTATAAAATAGGCTAGGCTCCTCTAACTCCTGGTATAGTATGGCCGGGGGTATAGTCTGACCAGCTACACGGGGTTTAAAGTGGCTTAGCCTATTTTATACCCCGGGTTTTTATTGGGCTAGGCCAGCTTATACCCCGGGGTATACTTTGGGCTAGGCCAAACTATACCCCACAAGTCTATATATGGCCTTTAGCGTCTTTACAGACGGTCTTAGCAGCTAGAATATTCACTTTCACTTTGACTGACAGTTTCTCTCGTGGCTTATTCTACCAATGTTTGACCCGAGAGTGCGATGGCAGTGATTGCAGGTCAGTCTTTTGGGTTCACTTTGTCTATACTTCTACATTCAGATACCGGTAGGCAAAATGTTCAAAGATACAACATTCAGTTTATTTCATTCGCAAGTGACACACCCTCATTCACTATAAGTGTAACACATAACTGCATTTTTCAGATGCCCTGCAAAACTAATCCAGTGTCAAACCACAAGCTACATGAAATGTATAACTATCGAAGAATTCACCAACAAATAATGTTGTTAATGCAACATGACCCACCGAATTGTTGCCGTAACGTACTATAATTACCTTATACAATGTGTTGCTGTTGTCTCGGTGGATTTACTCTGACGGTTTATGCAACTATCAAGGCTACTTTACTAGAGCTTTCTGTCCAGTTCTACTTGAATAGAAAAAGATACCCCAGAATATAAAAAAAATTCAATGAACGATAAATTGGTCTATTTCAAAAAAAGATACTCATAAAAATAAGAAATGTGGTAGGGGTTATTTGGGTCATGTAGCCAAGATACTCGCATGTTGTTGTTGTTTTGTGTGGGGGGGGGGGGGTTGTTGTTTTTTTGTGGGGGGGGGGGGTTGTTGTTTTTATTTTAAAAATATGTGTGGGCAAAAAGAACAAAGAGAAAAAATAATTCTATGGCGGTTTGCAACTACGCTAAACTCAATTTCATAAAATGTTTTAATTTTTGTGGCCGCTTGGTCAACAAAAAGGTTATATGGGCAATTGGCCAAACTTGACCCTAGCTCTACAACTTTCAGAAATGTTCAGTAACTTGACCATGAGATTCAAATTTAGTATTACTTTCTGGGAAGCGCTCACAGTCAGACAAAATAATTATGTTTGCAGGCAAGTTCGACAGAGATTAAAAATGTTACTGTTTTCTTACATTACTCGACCATTCAGGCGTCAATATCCGAATTTGCGTCATATTATTTTTAGCGACACTCAGGTCCACGGGATGGAGAAGACTAAGTACTGTGAATGCCTGTCTTGTTCTACATGGTGTAATGAGAAAACAAATCTTGTCAGTTATGAGAGGTCTTTGAAGTTTCGTGTCTTTCACTGGCAGCTACGTATGTGCTGTAGTGCTGTTTACTTGTCAGTGTGATTTTTGCTGTACAAGGAATTACTTTAACATAGCACATGATGATACATGCTCCCTCCGAAATTGGCTGGTGGACGCAGAAACATATTATGCCTGGCGCATTTAGACAGCATAGAGCCTTTTGAAACGACCACATCTGAGATACAAAAGCCATGCGTCTTAATTGCGTTTCCAGCTTTGAATTCATATTACAGTAAAGATAAAGAAATTTTGATGTCTCTGTGTAAACAGTTCCCATTATGTTTGTTAAAATTCCACATAAAAATTTGCACAATTGCAGAATGTCGCTTAAAACGGCCTTTCATGGTTGTACAAGCATCTAACATGAGAAAATCAGCATTGGGACTTTTTCGTTGTTGGCCAAAACAGAACACCAACTCATGTCATAGGTGCATTTATTAAGCAAACAATTCGTTACAATGTCCAGGCCAGAAACTTCACAGCAATACACTTATACTGAAAGATACGGTCTGATAATACCCAATTCGTCTAATTCGATTTTCTTTTTCTTAAATCAACGTGTAACAATACTCCAGGACGAGTAATGTATTATCTATCTTTGTTTCTACATTCTCTTCATAATGCATAACTAGCTCCGCGAACTACATCTTCCCTTATGAGTAATGGAATCACCGTGGTGTCAAATATGTTATTCAGTAAGTCCTTGACCTCCTCAACACTCCCGAGCTGGCACGCGGCCATCTGTATGCCCTAACCAGCGGTTACTATCAAGTTGCTTGGGTTCACTGTCTTATTGTATCCCATGCCAATGCTGGGGTTCTTCGGCACCAGTCACTGAAGAATGCCCAACCCTAATGATGTCTATGGATCATAGCTGAGGGGCGTTCCGTCTTCATCTAATTTTACCCTATTTCAGCTTGTCTTAACATAAGTCTATGCACGCCTATAAAAGCTGTAGCTGTGTGTATACAGATTGTTTAATGACGCATTTAGAAAATTATCTCTTTCAAAAATGAAAACTGATATTTCAGGTAAATCTCAGGACCATGTTTGTAATCATTTCTCTCGCTAAAAAAACTAAGATTATTTGTACAGCTTCCTTACGTCGGACAGTTTGAAGATGGTTATGAAGCTAATTAATGATGTCTATGTACAAGTACACAAAAAAAGAAGACCCAGTTTTATAGATAATGTGTAATGATAATCATTATACATAGAATAGATGTTGATGCGGTGTCATGGCGACAGAGTCCTTTTATGATAGTGTTTTCGGTGTTTTGGTCATTCAGTAGTTCTCAAGTTGAGCTTGGGCTGTTTCAGAGTCTTGGCTCCTGGACTCCTGGCCTGTAATGTAACACCTCCTTCGTCACCACCTCCTCTGATGTCACGGAGAAGTAATGGATTGCAGAGGTTGATGTTTATGATCCCAGCAGAGAGGGCGCGACCCCACATGGATTACTCCAGTATTAGGCTCAGAAGTTAGGGTGTTATGAACAATTGCAGCTTTTGATTCATTTGTCTTTGGTCTTTGCTGGCATAAATGAACGGAAGCAGTGGATAAAAAGTAAGGCGGAGGTATAGGTGGGGGAGGGGAATCTTTAACTCATTCTTGTCAAGAGGAGTAGGGTTATATTAAGGAAGGCGGCCGGACGACACAAGAAAAACCACGGGTTGCTGTAACCACAATGTACATGAAGAGATCCTTAACATAGAAAGCCCAGGTTTCCTCATATTTCCATCTTTTGAGTTTCTACAAAGGACCTTCACATACTTATCGCCTTTAATTCAACAGACCTACGGTTTCGTGCTACTGTCACATAATATTAAGATTCAAAAAAATAACTGCCGGTTAAAACTCCCATCTCCCATGGTTGAGATTTCTTCTTCTTCAGTGACAATTCCAAATCCCAAAGATTTATAGTCCCTTGTAGTAAACCTTGAAAATCCTATTAGACTAACCAAAGGAACAACATGGGTTGTCTCACCTTCGAGAAATTAACGACCACTGTGTAGCTGCCTGTAAATAAGGAGTCAGATGAAACATCTTGATTGGCGTTTCTTGCACTCAAATAGAACTAAATGAGACTGAACCAACAGGAAGAAAGGGCAAAAATAGCCTTAAACAGCTAATTTGTAACACATCCAGTTTGCATTAATTTGACTTCCTTTTTGGCTTATGCAGTTTCTAATCACTTTTGGGGGTGGAGGGGAAGGGGAGTTAAGGGCGAAGACGGCTATGATCAGAAGACCAAGGAAACCAGCTGGGGAGCCCTTTTGAGGTCAAAGAAAGCCAAGAGCCACAGAAATACACCGACAAAAAAAAAAAAAGGGACAACAAGAAGAAAGAGTGCAAGAAAAAGAAAGATGCAATTGCCCCAGACAGAGATCCGTCCTAAACAAAGACCCCAGCACGCATTTTCTAAGTACAACATTATCAGTTGATTCAACTCGGCTTTGACGTTTATATCAAAATGTGACAAAAAGAAAAGGCTGTATGTAGCAATGCCTCCCGTAAGAAATGACACCGACACGATACAATAAAACGCCAAGCAAAAGTGAGGACTTGAAGTCTTTGCTGCCACCCCACTGTTTTTCTATGACTTTAATAAATGCCAGCAATGTATGTAATCTAAGATGTGAGTAGCCACTACATTATTATGACAGCAACGTTGACAGCTGATTACCCTGTCCCACAAGTCTTCTTCTTCAAAGGACACAACTTTACCTCATGAGTCCTTTACCTTACCAGTTCCCTCACAGACAATGGTGACCGCTGGCCCGGAGGCTTTGTCTGCAGCTGACACGTCACACCAAACCTGGAGCCTGCCCCTGTCATTTAGGGAGGGGCTGGCCTGATTAACTGTCCGTGGACAACAGGTAAGCACTACTGCAGAGACGGATTCGAGTCTTCATCAAGGTTTGTGAAAATCGACTCTTTTTCTCGAGTGCTAGTTCTGCTGTTTTTGGGGTTACTTTTAACCTGATGTTCATCTGCTGCGGTGTCCTGTGTTCATTCTTACTTCTTTTCATGGTACACTTTCAGCTTTTCTTCCTAGATTACAATATATTCTCTCTCTCTCTCTCTCACACACACACTCTCTCTCTCTCTCTCTCACACACACACACACACCTATGCACGCACATTTCTTTATTGGCTCGTCATTCAGTTATGTTTTGTTTTGTTATCGTTTATCATGGTATTCGATCTGATCCATTCCCGTTCCTACTCCCATCTCATTCCCACTTTTTGTACTTCCATGTCCCCACAACCGTTGCGCTATCTTTCCGTTCTCTTTAGACCACAGTAACATCACATTTATCACTAAGCAAAAAGAACAACAACGACAACATATTCTACGTATGGCATGTCGAGAGGATTTATATGTAGCCAATGTTAGTTCTTTTTAAAATTCTACAACAAAATAAATATATTCGACTTCTCTTTCAGAAGAATGGCATCGAGCCTGATCTTGCCTCAGAGATGGCTCCTCCCCAGAGAAAAAAAAACCCAAACTATATCAAGGGGCGCGCCACAAATGGACCTTACAGGCACTGAAGTGTTGGTCTTAAGCATCTCTCCTTGTCTAAAGGGGAGATCTTCCGTCAGACAAACACGGGGGAGAGCCCAGGGAACACTCACCAAGACTTAACCCTGTCAGGCCCAAGGAAAGCTGGTGACGACTGCTTACTGTGGCGTTACTGTAGTGGCCAGAGACCACACTCCACGCGTAAGACAAGAGCAAGAGAATGCCAGTCAGCTAGCAGTAAGTGTGGGTTTGTTATTTTCGTGGAAAATAACAATTATTTCAAATTGCATTGAAGATGCCTAAAACCCAGCTTTCCACAGCCAGCAACCTTTTTTCAATACGACTTAGGATTGGTAGGATTATCGTAGGGGCTGATTCCTTACATCAAATTGACGTCGGTGAGATATCGCAACCAATGGATATGCGTAGGAACGATGACATTCTTATGAGCAAACTTTACGTCAATCTTACATGTCGCCTTTCCTTGTCAGTGGCAACTGTAAATTTAGGAGTGTTCTGATATAAATTCGGAAATGTCATGATGTAAGGACCTTTTATTTTAGGACCTTTTTGGCAAAAATAATTTATTACAATAAATATTTTCAGCCTGATGCCATGATGACATTTGTGAATTTGGTATGAATGGCAATAATTGCAGGATACGTGTTTGGAAGAAAAATAATTTACAATGGTTGAAAGTGAATGGACATATGATGTTAACTATAATATTGTGGGCAAGTTTGCCGGCAGAAATATCTATTGAGAATATCACTGACGACATACTTTGGTGATAATAATCTGTACACATCAAGGGAAAGTGTGTGATGACAATAAAACTAAGTAAATCAAAGGAAGTCGAGCGGCGATATAATCAATCCATACATACAAAACTAAATCAATAAATAAATAAATTTCTTCACCAGAGAAATGGCACTCCATTTCCTCGCTTAGACTCACGCCTAGCCAGTTACTATTTGTATATTTTTGGTAAATTCTCTCTGATGACCACTAGTCATTGACCAGCCTGGGAAAGGGGGTTTAATATTCTCGTTGTAATTTCTCCACATTTCTGAGTTTCAAGGATGTGATTCACCATTATCTGTCATGTACAATTTCCCAGTTTTACACACTGGACAAGCTGGCAAGGGGAAATAATACATATTTTTCACATCTTTCAGCCACTTAATTAGGAGCGATTGTGACCGAATGTCTAGACCTCATGCATATCCGAAGAAGGCACTATGCCTGAAATAGGTCATAGGATTCATGAAAAAAGAATTATTTTCTGACGTGGACCCGCAACGTATCCTGTCCTTTCTGAGAAAGGATAAGATCTACAACTTGCTTAAATAACTGTTATACTCGTCTACAAAACTTTTTCCAGATCTATACTATATAAGTTTTTTGGGAATTTTACCAAATGTATTAAAATTATAATTATGCATGTATTTAATTCTCTGTTAAACTTAACAGCGGTGAATACGAGACGTAAATAAAGAAAGTATACCCAAATAGACCGTAAAGGACGCAAAGTGGTCGTCATCGTGCGGACGCGCCGTAAAACCTAAACCCAAAATTAAACCTGCCCATATCGGACCGGTGACAAATGCCTCAATGGGGTGATGTTAAGGCCAATATAACCGAAACAGACTGCAGTTGACTGATTAAAAACAACAACAACGCCAAAAATATCTGCGAACAATTGTATTACAGGTAGCGCGAACTATATCCAGATAGAACTAAGGATGGTGGGGCTCTGAGTCAAGTCTCTTTTGTCTCACTTATATTGTTAGACGTGAACTATGGAGCTAAACGGGAGCGCTCCTATTGGTGAAAATGAAACAAGTCTGCCTCACTGGTTCGGGCGCATCAGAACTGTCTTGAGACAGCCGACGGAAAGAGAGACTTGGCGAAGTAAATCAAAATGGACAAAGAAACAGACTTGACACTGTCCACCATGAACCTAATTATCCGTTGTTGGGCTCTTGGGTTCAGAAAGTTGAGAACACCTGTTGTCAGGCATCTGTGAGAGATGACTGTTTCTGTCCTGTTAGTCAGACCACTTTTCTTCCGGATTGTCCGTTACAAAATGTTGTTGTTGCGCTAAGGGCATTTCTCCACCATTTTGCTTTCCTTAACACTAAGGGCAAGGTTAAACGTGGGGATCCTCTTCCTCTGAAGATCCGTCGTAGTCTCACTCTCTCAAGACATTTAATTTTTGTACAAGTGAAATAGTCCACGGACATAAAGAGTGTCTTTTGAAGTGGGTGCTATATATAGAGCTGATATAGATCAAGTCTCACACCATTTTTTTGTTGTTGTTGTTGTGTTTTTAGTTTTTGTTTTTTGTGTTTTGTTTTTAAAATCTGAAAGTATCATTTTTTCAAGTTTTTGAGGGGTTATTTTGTTAAGCTTAAAGAAAGGTCCTGTGATCGAAAGATTAGCCGTTTTCTTTGAAAAGTACTTTTTCTTTATAAATTATTTTATAGTTTTCACAGTTTCCTCTTATTTGTTGCTAGCTTGGAGCTTTGGAAATATATAGGTGGGGACATACTTCAACAATGCTGAATTTGCCAGATGCAGTCGAGGTTAAGCGCCCGTTGGGCAATAGAAATTTTTTTATTCGAATGTTTACAGCATCCGGTTTAAGACAAATTTTACAATCAGATTGTGACTTTTCCAGTCTGGTCGAGGACAACTTTTTTAGTGATCACCAGATTCCTTCGCTCAGAGAACGCTTCATGCCTGGACCTTATAGATTTTTGGTCTTCCATAAATTTTGTGATCCAAGGCCAGTGAATGTTGTATTGTGCTGCTGGTGTTTCAGTTTACACAAGACAGAGAGAGTGATTTTTTATCTCATAGAAAAGACGAACGTACAGATCCCAATTATGTGAGTAACCACAAATATGCGCAGTTATTATCGTGGTTTGTTTTTGTGTTTTTTTCGATTCCGTATTATTAATCTTCTCAGCACTAAATTTGTTCTTTTGGTAGTCATTTCACATAACTTAGTTATAGCTTCAGTTACAATAAGAAGACATGTTAATAAATGATATCTTCCAGTTACTGAGAATGAGAAAACCTGCCCAACGGTCTTTAAATCTCTAATATTTTTATTTAATATCTGTCCCATTGGTAGTAACAAACGAATGTTGTTGTTGTTTTTTTTTAAATATCGGAACCGACGTATTACTATAATTATAGTTTCGTCACTGGCCTCTATAACTACTCAGCGGCTGAGGGCTCAGGTCCACGCACTGCGTCACGTCTTTAAAAGTTAAGGTGAAATACAGCCTCGAGATAAATATTATTATGACGAGACCTACCATCTAGTCACTCAAATTGCTGGGTGTGCGGGAGGGAAGGATGATTTGGGGGAAAGGGGGGGGGAGGGGGGGCGCACAGCCATAACGTACTCAGCTCGATGTTTGCAGACTTTTACCCAACCTAATTCCCCTTTATTATATTGTCATATTTTGGTTTAGAACATAAAATACCCTTTCACCTCTGTTAAGTAGCATACTAGTTCAGAACGAATAAGTGCAGTGTACTTAATATCTATCTATTAATAATACTTTTGTGTGTGTTCATCTAATGGATGGAGGAACTATTGCCTAGTGGGAATGTGTGTTTTGGTTTATGTAACTCTATGCTTGTAAGAATTATTGCCTACTGAGTAATCTAGGTTGAAAAGTGTGGCCTGTTTTAGGTCTCGAGATCATAACTTTAAAAACAAAAATGGAAACTAATATATCTATACACCGGCATGTGAAACAAAACAAGAAAGAGAAGACATGGGAAAAACAGAAAAATCGTTAAATTCGAATGAAAATAGATATCCCAAAAAGAAAGTATAACTGAAACAAAACATAAGAGACAGAAAACGACGAAAATCGGAGGAAATGATTCGAAAAGGATAGAAAAAGGAATATATAAGATATTGCTTTGAGTCGAACGTTATGATAACTTAATTTATATTATTTTGTATTTTCCCTACACTGAGCGACGTGTGTACCCTTGATGGCTTATCGGATTCGCAATGGAATACAATATATTCTATTACCACCACACCCAATACTTGATCTCTTTAGTCTCGATTTTTGTCAACCTATCGCTTCTTTGTCAAGCTTTCCCAGCGGAACCTAGTGAAATACTTTATCAAAGGTCGTATATATCTCTTCCGTGACCAGCGACCTGTTGTCAGGCTATAAGTACTGCAAAAAAGAAACATTTTTTTCTTTCATTTGGAGTCTTTATATTCAAATTTCCAATATCCGCTTTGTTCAGCCTTTCTCTGCAGCCATTTTGTTCAAACTGGCATATTGAGTTCGCTGCCGTAAAGCTTTCATATTTTCCAGATTTATTTCCCATTATAAGAATAATATTAATTAATCTGTTAAATGCATGGACATTTTCATACAAATGTTTTTTTCTTTTTAAGTATTGTCTTGTCAGGCTTGTTTCCCTCGACAAACACATGCGTTACAGCAAAGAGTACATTCATGTACGGGATTGACGAAATATTATAAAAACCACAGAAAAGCTGTGGGGTCGCAGCAGGACTATAAAAAATGTTAATTCGAACATTTTCTGTCTTCTCTTTAGTTTTCTTTGTATCGTTTTGGGTTTTATTTCTCACGCAGGATTTAGCAAACATACAACTTTTTCTTTTTGCCCGATTTTAACATTCATGTACGTGGTATTCCTTCCCTAGCTTGTCCATTGAGGGGTATTTGCCATTCCTTTGTATGGGACATCTTGCCGGTTTTGAGACTTTGTCGTGAACGTGGTTCTCTCACTCATAATTTCACTATGTATAAGTGTCATTCCAGTCAGTTTAAAAGTTTTCGAGATACGTGTTTGTGACGTAATGTTATATATATGCGTTTTAACCCTTTTGCCGACCAAACGTCAATCCTCATTTTCTCGAAAAGACAAAAAATACACATACAACAATTGTGGCAAATACCCGATGATGTATACAATCTAATGAGAGGTCAGTGGCACGGCAGTTGTTTAAGACGTAAATAACACGTGCGTTCTTTAGCTGCCATGTCAGTGCGTGTGTTCCTGGTGACAGAACATCAGTGTCAGCGGTGTCAGAGGAAGCTGTCATTAGTGAGGCCAGGTGTCGTATTTCACTACAGCTTCAACTAACTGTTTGTGCGTGTGGGCCATTAGTCCAACCCCTTTGTTTTCTGACCTCTGACATAACGGACATGAACCGCCAACTTGACTGTTACTCGATGTAAACTGCATTAGCTCTGTAAATAACAACAATAATAAACATAAGAAGAAGAAGAAGAAGAGTGCAACAGTTAATATAATACAATATGAATAAACAAGACTACAACCAAATCCTATTTCCTCTTTTATTAAAGTTGTGTCATCGCTTTGATTTCATCGGAGGAAATGGGAAAATAATATAGATCTAGTTTGAGTGTGAGTTTAGGGAAAGCACGTCGACACGGTATTGGTCATCTAGTGCTAGAAAGAAGCAAGACAGTAGACAGAATATAAGTGAATGAGAGCACAGAAGAAGATCCTACCAGATGAGCCCGCCAACCACCCGCAGAGGTTAACAGAGAAGAGCCTGGACTCTCATGGGCCTTTCATGTTTCAAACAATACAGTGTTT
Organism: Onchidella celtica; assembly: GCA_963931925.1. NCBI lineage: Eukaryota > Metazoa > Mollusca > Gastropoda > Systellommatophora > Onchidiidae > Onchidella > Onchidella celtica. The sequence continues at coordinate 41,024,066 of OZ007575.1, read as the reverse complement.
CGCAGGTTGTGAAAAAGAATTTTGATATTTAGGTGACCGGTCCAGGAACAAGTGAACTGATATATAATCATAGGTAAAGAAGGTTGTAGAATGTTTGATAAGTCAAAATATTGGTCATTACATTACAGGGGTCAATAGAGAACAAACACAGGGTAGGAGAAAGAATCCATTGACAACCAAGGCACAAAATGCTGGTATAATAACAGAATTATTCACGGATATAACTAGAGCTTCCTGTTCACAGATCTAAGATTTGCTAATTGCTAAAAAAAATATTAAGCCTTCTGAGCAAAAGGGCACGGCAGCTTTTGTTTTCATAGAATTCACCTGGAATTCCAAAAGGGACCTTACTTTTGACCTAAATTCTGACATCTCCACGACACTCACGTAGTACTCCTGAAACAGTTATGCTGTGATATTCTCAAGCTCCTGGACTTTGGTTTCCTACCTTCTTTCAAGCCGAAAGTCCTTGGTTTTAGACCTCTTAATCCGGCTTTCTTATTTTGTTTATTTTATTTCATTTCAATTATTTCAGTTTTTTAGCTCTGGTGATTGGGTAGGAAAAGAACAGAAAACAGCGAGTGTTACATTCCATTCGTTTCGTAATGTAGAATATTTCTGAGTTCGGCATAACAGTGCCTATTAGGCAAGAGGCAATACATTTTTGAAGAAAAGTAGATACATTTCAGCCACATGTAAACGGTGACATCTACCCTTTGTTCGCTGTTAACCGAAGCCATTTCCACAGCACTCCTCATGTCTTCGTTAGCGTTACATTGTTGAGTCAGCTCCTTTAGCTTCTTTGTTGTCTCTTTTTTTATATTTTTAATTGCTTTTATTTCAATATTTACAATAACTTCAACTGGTACTAACTACAGGCTCCTCAGATGTTTCGACTTTGAAAGACTTACTTGTGGCGACGTAAAAGGAAAACATATCTACTTGTCTCAGACTATTGCGTTGTTAGTTTGCAGTGTCAAAGTTTAATGTTTTAACGAAACAGCTTGGCAGTTTTAAGTGCTTCTGAAAATGTTATTGTTATACTTTGTAACTTTCGAGACCTGTGTCTGACGTCTGTCAAGTAGATTTTGTCAACGTCGTAGAGGCAGAGAATGGCAGAGCTGACTGATTTATAGAGGTTTTACGTCAGGCCGTTATTCATTCACCTTACATAAGACTGACACTGCATATGTCATGAAATGAAGTCACCTGTCTCCTGATACCGTAAACATGAGCATGACCTGAACCATTTCTTTCATTTCAGTGAATAATAGAGTGGAACTTCCCTGAGAAAATTGTGGCGGGGCGGGCATGCAGGAGACGACCAGTTATAATATTTATATTATTTTTTTGTCTTTTTGCATTTTGCCATCTTCTTGTCCAAGAAAACAAAGAGCCTGGTGGATGGAAACAACTTTCAAAAAGCTGCCTAGTTGTTCACTAGCCTGACTTTCCTGCGGGGTTTGATGCCAGTCAAAGAATTTCATTTAGCCGGCTAGCTTTCTTTGAATAAGCGGACTTTCATGGAGGGGCTGGTTTTTAATCAAGTGGTTGCTCCTCAAAAAGAGAGTTGACTTTGTCTAACGGTTTGAATTTGCCTAGAGCCAAAATTTTGTCGTGGGGCGAGACTGGCCTTCGGTACTTTTCTCTACGTTTTCTTTGTTTACTCATTTGGGCCGAGGCCTCAACTTAACAATGAAGATGGCAGTTGATGTCTTGCTTGCTCCACAGTGTGATGAATTCATAAACGAAAGAAAAATAAGAGAGGGAATGAGTAGAAGAAGAAGAAAGGGGAAAGGTGAAGGTGGGAAAAAAAAACTGGTGTCCGTCAAGGACCTCAGCTTCATCTGACATCTTAACAATTATTCCCTGGTTTTATTTGACTTGAAATATTTTATTTGCCAACATTTAAATATTGTTGTGACTTTATTCCATCTGGAAACACGCGTGTTTCTAATTTTATTTAACTTTTTCCCCCGCGCCTCGACATCGTGACGTCCAGGCCAAATAATGGATGTTACTTCAATTTGTCTTGTCAAATAAGGGATTTTACTTCAGTTTGTCAAGTCAAATAAGAGATTTTGCCCCAGTTTGTCAAGCCAACTAAAGCAGTTACTTAACTATGTATTTCCAAACCTACTGACTGCACTTTCACGTCCTAGGCTAAGCTTTGCTCCTTTATTTTGCCACTTTCACGCGCAGGCAACTCGCAACGTGATAGACGCATTCAGTGACCGATCCCTCTATCTAGATGACAACTGTTGGGGGACTTAGAATGATCTTGTGCTGGCTAACCATGAGATTCTCCTGTCATAGATATAATGTTATGTTATACGTCATCCTCCACGAAAATCCTCCTTTATTCTGTCCACTGACAGCTCGACCAAGGAGGGACCAGACATAAAATATGACAAGTCCCAACTTCCTGATCACTCCATTATTCTAAACCTACTTATAAAAGGTCGAAGGGGTCAGGATTTTTTGTTTTTTCTGTTCACCTATTTACCTGTCCACTTGTCTATCATTACTTTATAGTCACGGGCTTCAGGAGATCTTTACGAATATTTACTCTGAAACAATAATAGATATTAGACATATACATTTTTATCGCGATCTCACGATTTCCAATTGCCAAGGTATTTTTAATGTGCGCAACGTGCACACTGGTCCTCCGAATTTTTCGTCCTTATCCGAGAAGACTTGGTGCTCGATCCTACCTACCATAGGATCGGGGACAGGAAAGTATGAGAAAAATCCCCAAATTTCAACATGCCTGCACCGACCGGGATTTGAATTCGGTACGTTTGGCACGAGAGGCGAACACCTTGCCTCTAGACCACCGTGAAGCGTACAGGCCTTAAAGTCCACATCAGTGACAAGTTATTTATCAAAGCTATCAGCCCATATCCTTGGTTCGGTTGTCTCAGGCCTCATTCTCTGTCAAAACTGACCATCATTCCATTCAACGTCCAAGGGCTTCCGGCTTTGAGAAGGACTGCTCAGTCACAGAAAATATGATGGACAGATCGTTCGACACAGTGACCGTTATGAACGAAACACAAGCAGCATGCCGTTGAATTCTGCGATAGAGTATATTAATGCTATCTGTCTATCTATCTATCTATCTATCTATCTATCTATCTATCTATCTATCTATCTATCTATCTATCTATCTATCTGTCTATCTATCTATCTATCTATCTATCTATTTATATCTCTATCTATCTATCTATCTATCTATCTATCTATCTATCTATCTATCTATCTATCTGTCTATCTATTTATCTATCTGTCTATCTATCTATCTATCTATCTATATATCTATCTATCTGTCTATCTATCCATCTATCTATCTATCTATCTATCTATCTATCTATCTATCTATCTATCTATCTATCTATCTATCTATCTATCTATTTATCTATCTATCTATCTATCTATCTATCTATCTATCTATCTATCTGTCTATCTGTCTATCTGTCTATCTATCTATCTATCTATCTATCTATCTATCTATCTATCTATCTATCTATCTATCTGTCTATCTATCTATCTATCTATCTATCTATCTGTCTATCTATCTATCTATCTATCTATCTATTTATCTATTTATCTATCTATCTATCTATCTATATATCTATCTATCTATCTGTCTATCTATCTATCTATCTATCTATCTATCTATCTATCTATCTGTCTATCTATCTATCTATCTATCTATCTATCTATCTATCTATCTATCTATCTATTTATCTATTTATCTATCTATCTATCTATCTATCTATCTATCTATCTATCTGTCTGTCTATCTATCTATCTATCTATCTATCTATCTATCTATCTATCTATTTATCTATTTATCTATCTATCTATCTATCTATCTATCTATCTATCTATCTATCTATCTATCTATCTATCTGTCTATCTGTCTATCTGTCTATCTATCTATCTATCTATCTATCTATCTATCTATCTATCTATCTATCTATCTATCTGTCTATCTATCTATCTATCTATCTATCTATCTGTCTATCTATCTATCTATCTATCTATCTATCTATCTAATCTATCTATCTATCTATCTATCTATCTATCTATCTATCTGTCTATCTATCTATCTATCTATCTATCTATCTGTCTATCTATCTATCTATCTATCTATCTATTTATCTATTTATCTATCTATCTATCTATCTATATATCTATCTATCTATCTGTCTATCTATCTATCTATCTATCTATCTATCTATCTATCTATCTATCTGTCTGTCTATCTATCTATCTATCTATCTATCTATCTATCTATCTATCTATCTATCTATCTATCTATCTGTCTATCTATCTATCTATCTATCTGACCAGCTGCCTGTCAGTGAGTCTGTCTGTCTATCCGCCATCTGTCAGTTCATATTGAACCAAAAATTTTTATCTTCGTCCTTCACGCCCCTGGTTTTGTCCTCAGCCCCCTCAGGCTCAACGTTCCAATGTTTTCTTGCTCTACCTAGCCAGGGTTGTCACTACATTTCTGGATTTAGGTTCCATTTCACTTCCGTACACTTCACAATACAATCGCTTGAAACCCCCCCCCCCTTCCCCCCCCCCCCCCGCTGGACATTAGTTGACCAGGCAGGTTCTCCGCTCGGAAACGTTTCAAGTGTTTTGCATTTTATTCAAAAATGAGTTTTAATTGCACATCTAATCACACCTCCCTAACCCCTAAAAAAATATGATTACCGCAGTATTCTTCATTATTCGTGTTTCTGACACGACTGACACAAGTTACTATATCTATGGCAAAGAGTAATTTCACAAATGTATTTGCATTCACTAATTACATGCATTTCTGTTGTTGCATATAAGTGTATGTATATACCAAAGGCATAGTTCTCTAGATAAACTAAGTCCGGATTGACTGACTCTTTGTGTAACAAAGTTCCACGAAAAGATTTAAGGCTTTGGTTTAATGCACTGTAGAGATTTATGAACAGGAAGTGTGAGCAGGTTGAATAACATGAAATGACCCCGCGTGGCATGGAATAGCTGTCAGACAATAGTACTGACGTTGTAATATTCACCTTTATATCCTGTTAGTTTCCTGCCCCAGTCAGTACACACATCGCCACAATACATACAGGCATGAGACCAGTTTCCGGCTTGACTGTATGACACACTGAAGACTGAGGTCACAAGTAAATTCTTCCACGCCAACTTAACTAATGAGTTGTCACTCCGCTTTAAGCTGCCCTTTCCTCCCCGGCGCGCCTCTTTTTATGACAACACTTTATCTTTCTGAATGACGAGGTTGCATACTTTTACAAGTGAATGAACTCATTGTTTGCAATTTGCACTTTCTGGGGGTCAATCTTGAAGAAAGTGAAAAAGATGATGATAGACTGTTGTAGCATTTTTTTTTAAACTTGTGCCTGGCTAAGGAACTACACTCTTTTCTGACTTAATGTTTAGGAAAGAGAGAGTGAGAGAAAGAATAGAATTGTGAAGAAGACAATCACTGAAAAGATATCTAAGCAGAGACAAACATGAGAGCCCTGCAGACCTCAAATCTGTGTAAATATTATAAAAACCAGAAAATATGTGGGGTGGCAGCAAGGCTTGCAGCAAAAGTCAAAATGTGGCAGAAAGAAAATTTTGTACGTCGCAGAGCCTTGCATAATAAATAATACAGAAACGATACATTAAACTGCAAAGGACAAAGAAAGACAAATCAAGCTTTTGGTTAATTGATCTTCATCAGGAATAACATGCTACAGGATAGAAAATAGGAGCAATTGAAAAAAAGTCAACTTAATTATTCATAACAAAATTGTAGAATGTTGAACCAGTAACTAGCTGCGAGTCCTTTTCCTTTTGTGTTTTATTGTATTGTTTGTGCATTATTTCTTATAAGACTGACCTGCAATCACTGCCATCGCACTCTCGGGTCAAACATTGGTAGAATAAGCCACGAGAGAAGCTGTCAGTCAAAGTGAAAGTGAATATTCTAGCTGCTAAGACCGTCTGTAAAGACGCTAAAGGCCATATATATATTTCTTACGTGAGGCTTTGCTACGTACAATGGTTTTCTTTTTGCCACATTTTGACTAAAATCTGTGTAGTTGGTATAGTTTATGTTGCACTCTAATGCTCGGTGATTGAGCAACAAACTATTGAACCGAAGTTCAGTGTGAATTTGAGCACCACTTCCCTCCAGCCAAAAAGTGCACATGATTAGTTCACCAACTAATCCTTGTCTACCTGGTCACAGACATCTGAGAATGGACTTTTTCACTGTCCATGGCGATTTGTCACACAAACAGTTCATGGACAGTGTGCATAATCTTCTCTGACTGGCCGGGAAGAAAGCGTAGGCTAAATTTGGTTACAGGTTACCTTCTTTGCATGTCCTGCATGACAAAATCTTAAACCTTACATCATGCACTACTTCCTTCTGTGATTTATTATTGTGGACATGGAAATATGTCGGGATTTGTGAGAGAGGTTTTTTTTGTTGTTGTTGTTGTTGCTTTTTGGTCTACTCTCTTCACTCTGTTTTGATAGCTTGTGCAGTCCGTGCGTTCTGTTAGAAAAAGTTTTATAGCACCCAGCTGTGGTCTTCTGTCTCCAATTTTGAGTACCTTCGTCAGATATTCTAAAGTCATTAAGCGTTGGTTTTCGTTTTTTTTTTTTTTTTTGCAAGAGTGCGTCCATTTAGTTGTGTGGTAAAATGTTGTTGTTTGCGGGGTAAGACAAGTCCCTGCTTTTTAAATGTACATGCTCTTTGTATTTTTGTGATTGGGTTGACGGGAATTCTATACGCGCGAAACATCAATTGTTGTATCAGCAAGTGACTAGTGTAGGCGAAGTTTTGGCAAGGAGGACAAGGGCAAAAATGAAGAGCATGACGTATCACTTTGTCCCAGTAACATAACAATAGAAATAATTTAGACAGCTATGCCGAGAAATGCTATGGCCTGCATGGCCGCAAAATGATAGCATTGTTCTGTGATCTGTTTAATAACTATAAAAAGTCGAATACTCGGCGTCTTGGGCGCTTTTATTTTTTGTTGTTGTTGTTGTTGTTGTTGTTGATGTTATTTGTTTGTTTTCATAGACACCTCTGCGTCCATCCTTAGCAAGGAACGAAAAAGGACAACTTGTATTAGAATTCTGATTATTAAAAAAAGACCACCGAGAGACAACCAGAGTGATTTCCAAGCCGTATGCAGCTCATTCCCCAAAAAGGGGTGGACGGAATCGGGTGTTACGTCTGCTAATTCTGCAAAAAAAGCAAACAAAAATTATCACTATCATCGCCATGTTTCAGTGTTGTTTGCCTTTGCATGTGTTTATTCTAGAAAACAAGTGTACTGTAAAATTGCGGTTGGCGGAGATGGCCAGAGCTCACTTCTCTTACTGGTAATCTTTTCTCTGCAAAACAGAGGAAAATGTCACACTTATGAATGTTTGTGTAAACAGATTCAATTGTCTCCCCAGATTGTCCAGAAGTCGTATTGGCCGTGGTAGACAACCTCTGCAACCATGAGCGTAGACGACCTCAACAGGGGGACCCCACATGTAATGGGTCAGAAGCGAAGACGCTCATCTTGTCCAACTGTGACTGGCCTAGGGAATCAGGTACTGCACAGTTAAAGTTTTTGTTCGAACAGAGGCATGATTATGATACTACGACTACTGCGTGCTACAGTACTGTGCCAGAAAACGAATCCTCTGGCAATATTATTGAGGTTGTTTGTAGAACAGATTTGTGTGTGTGTGTGTGTGTAAATACGTAAGTAGACATGGATTAACATGATACACGTCGGTTCAGGAAATAGCGATGATAGTGGGAATGGCTATGCGGAGCAGGAAGCTCAGATTGCTCGATACGAGAAAAGGCTATCGTAGAAATGGCTGACGCAGATACAGAACGGGACTTTAGAAAGGTACATGATGGGGAACAGAAAGATGGGCTCCATTGTTTGTTTTGTTTGATTTTATTTTGCTTTCATCTTCCCCAGCCTGAAAACAATTTCTTGCTATGTCGGATAAAGTTAAATTAGTACGTTGTCAGAGGGATGATGAAGCACTGAATTTCTGAGCCCAGATTAAATATCGAATCATTCTCCTTTTGCTAGGACAACAGATTTGCTCTTTTAAACTTTTATCTGTCCGGACCTCTACTGTCACGTGGACACATCTGCAACCTCCCCTTTTTTCTTCATACATAACAATAAAATGCATTAGTAATTTCCTTCTCATGTATTTACATGAAAGGCATGTTTTTAAATATTCAGTTATTCTCATTCAACCAACTAGATCTGTTTATTACAAATCACAGGTAATCATAGCGCGGGCTCCCTTCACACAAGTGGCCTTTGACGAGTGTCACCTGAAGAAAGAAATGGTACAGAGCACAGGAGTTGTAGAGAAAATCAAGAATAATATTTACTGCTCCAACAGACGTCTGTGGAAACTGCTGACTACCTACATCCCTTTGATCAAATTCATCCGTTATTACAAGGTGAAGGAAAATGCCGTGGCCGACGTCATTGCTGGGCTCACCGTGGGCATTCTTCACATCCCCCAGGCTCTAGCCTTTGGCCAGCTGACCTCGGTCAAAGTAGAAAATGGTTTGTTTACATCTCTGTGGCCGGTGTTGGTGTACGTCTTCTTTGGCACTTCCGCTCACGTTTCCATGGGAACCAGCGCTGTTATTTGTATTCTGACGGCGGCAACGGTGGACAGGGAAGCGCTGGCTTGGGTAGACGACAAACCGTGGATCTTGAACCAGACTGGCAATGGTACCAAACTGGACGAAGTTCCGGCCTATCTCGACTTCAAGGAAGAGCTGGCCATGGGCATTGCTTTGATTTCGGGCATCATGATGGTAGCTATGGGGTTTCTCAAGCTTGGTTTCATCACAGCGTACTTGTCTGAGTCATTTTTCACTGCCTTTACCTCTGCGGCTGCTGTCCACATCGGTACTAGTCAGTTACCAGCTATGTTAGGTATCAAAACTGATCGATTCGGCGGCGCTTTCAAGATCATCAAAAGCTATGAGGCGATCTTCAACGAGATTAGTAATGTCAACGTTGCAGCGATTATTTGCGCTGTAGTGTCCTGCATAGTAATCTTGTTTGTTAAGGACTGTATCAATGAGCGATTTAAGCATAAGCTTTACGCACCCATACCTATTGAGCTCTTTGTCGTTATCTTTGGTACGATGGCTTCCTACTTTGGAAACTTCAGCGAGCAGTTTGATGTAACGGTTGTAGGCACAATTCCCACTGATATTCCTCCTCCTGTGATCCCTGTCGAAGGTCTGAAAATAGCGAATAACTACGTCGTGGATTGCTTTATTCTGGCGGTTCTGATCTTTGCTAACACCATTGCCATGGCCAAAATCTGTGCTAAGAAACATAACTATGAAGTAGATGACAGTCAAGAGATGTTGGCCTACGGCATGTGTAACGCCGCGAGCGCCTTCTTCAAATCTTTTCCTTCCAGTGTGGCTCCTCCTCGGTCCATGGTTGCTAGCAGCATGAATGCTAAGTCAACAATTAGCGGTATTTTCAGTTGTATTCTCATGCTCCTTGTCATCTTGTTCATATCTCGTTTGTTTACTGAACTACCTAAAGCTGTTCTTGGCGCTATCATTTTCATTGCATTGAAAGGTCTCTTTATTCAAATACTCGATGGGCGGAAATTTTGGAGAATCAACAAAGTTGACTTTGTAATTTGGTTTTTTACCTTTTTCTCCACTGTTTTCTTGGATATCGATTTGGGTTTAGGCATTGGTGTCTGCGTATCCTTGATCACAGTTGTTTTCCAAACTCAGTTTTCTCGAGGTTACAAGGAAGGATACACGAAGACAGACCCAGTACTGGTGGAGCACAAAAAGTACCAAGATTCTTCCGAGGTTCCTGGCGTGAAAATCTTCCGATTCCAGTCTTCCCTTTACTTTGCCAATGCTGAGATCTTCCGCAATACTTTATACCGGTGCTCTGTCAACCCCAGGAAATTGTTGAAGGGTCTGAAGAAGCGAGAGAAACGGCTAGATGACGTTAACCAAGAGAGAATTGCCCAGGGCCTTCCGCCAGAACAAAGGCGTAACTCCATAATGATGGGCGACTCAGGTATGGTGTCACGTGATTCGGTCACAAACCTTTCAATAAAGTCACCGATCTCGGATTCGGAAAAAAGTTTGGTCGGAAAGGTCAACAGCGATCCAAGCCAACCTGAAAAGGTCAGACGCGTGTCACTTCCCAGCATGGACAATCCAAAGTTCACCATTGATGAAAATAAAGAAATGACCTCGACTTTCAATGGAGAGAACGGCTTTGGCATGCTACATGAGCGATACACCAAGAAGTCAGAGAATGGATTCAACGACGGGCCAAAGCGACGAGAATCAACAATCTCCATCAACTTCGATGACTACATGGAGGATCCTGACGACGGTTCCGAGCTGTTCACTGACGAAAAATTACGACAAATGCGCAAGATTCACCATATCATCATCGACTGTGTAACGATAAACTATCTGGACGCCTCTGGCGCCAATGTTCTGAGTCACATCTACAGCGAGTACAGCCATGTCAATATTAAGCTGTTCCTGGCTGGCTGCTCGGCTGACATGCGAAGAGCCATGGAACATGCTGGTGTCTTTGAGAAAATCCCCAGGGATCACCTATTTGTGGATGTTCATGATGCAGTCACAATTGCCAAACCACAGTCTACACTGCCATTGGCTGCCGATGATCTGGAAGATTTCTCAGACGAGGAGGCTATCGAGGATTCTTATGTTACAAAAATGTGAGATTTATTCATTAGTAAAGTTGGTCACCGTAGAGCAAGAGTGAGCGATCCCACATTTTTGCTTTGTTCCAAATAATTGACACTGTAAGTAAACATTGACTCAGTCTTGCTAAGAATGTCTTATATTCCTATTCTTGGTTAGTGGATATTTTTAACATGACATCTTTACTTTCACAAGTCATTAAAAGCTTCAGTAGCGAAGAGTTCAGTCCTCACTTTCTCAAAACACAGCAAATGTGGGATGGCCAACGCTTGCTCTAAGGCGACTAATTCCTGCTTGAGACTTTACGTCATTTTTAAAAATTCTTTTTCTTATTATATGACCTAGATACCAACACCTTTTCCTTTCATAATTTCAGTACAATGTATGAATTACATTTGAATTTACGGCGGTACCAGTTTCTTTAACTTTCGTGTCCGTCCTTGTTGTTTCCTTTCTAAACTCGAAAGTTAGTTAACTCTAAGCAGTGTTTGGATAAATAACCGACACAGACATTTCTGAATATAACCTGATGCTGTTTTCAGACGAGAGGAAAGTCATGCGTGAGTTCATAATCTCATTAGTAAATCAATTTTCTCTACATGTATTTTTGCTATGTTGTTTAAGCTGACTTAGGTGACAGTATGTAATTTTATGATATTGTTGTTGTAAATCATTAATACGTTTGTCTGGCAAATTTCACATGGTTCAGGGGCAATTTCATAGGGGTTAAGATGTTGTTGTACTTTGAAATAATGGACTTAGAGTTGATTTAGGTGATACTGTTTTTTGAATGGTATTTTTTCTAACATTGTTATTCATTCACTTAACTACCACAATGGTTAATTACCAATAGTTGAACGAAAGGAAAAGTACGCTCTTCTTATACAAATCTTGACAAAATATCACAAAGAAAAAAAAAAACAACACATAAAATCTGTTGGGTCTCAGCATGGCTTGAAGGGAAGACAAAACGGGGCAAAAATTTTCTATTTTGTTACATTTTTTTCCCTGACTAAGTCAAATATACCGAAAAGCTTGATTTTGTCTTTCCTTTTCCTTTGGGTTTGGTGGTATTGATTACTGTATTTTATTTTCTATACGAGGCTTTGCTACATAAAACTTCTTTTTTTTTTGCCACAAATTTAAGTATTATGAAAGTTATTATTTTTCTTTAAGATCTCTTCGCCTGCTATTAGAACCGACCAAAATGGCACGGACTGTTGAGATTTGGCTAAAGCTAATCTTAGGGGGAAAAGTTGGACATGGGACACATCTAACATTATATTGCAGCTTTTTCATCCTGCCACATGCTGGGTTGGTGTTGTGGCTAATAATATCATGGCTTGAAATGATCTGTACATGTATGTCCTTTTTGTCATTGTGCAGGTACTAAAAGCATGGATGTCCCAGAATATCTTCCCGTGCTTTTGCACATCATCTTGTGTACTTCAGCCTTGTGTTCTTGCTGTTCTACAGGTGACCTACCGTTCAAAGGACAAGGGCCAAATCTGTGAATTTTGTTGTTATTTTCAATCATTCGCGCATTATTTCGTTGGTGCGTGTTCGTGTTTTGTTTTTTCTGTGTTACTGTTGTTCGTGTTGTTGTCGATCGTTGTTTGCTATGGTGGTCGTTGTCATCGGCCCTTGTTGTTGGCGTGGTTGTTCAACTGACAAGAATGTCTCACGTTGGTGTGTGAGTTACGACATCTATAATTTCACTAGCTTTTCACTTACTAACCTTGATGACGGCATGGATAGTACGTCACACGGAATATATAAGTGCATGGTGTCTAATTGTGAAGGGACACGGAGCTTCCTTCTTTTTTACATAAGTCATTGAAGAGTTTGAGTCAGAGATCAGGAGATGTACTTAATGATAATAAAACATATGACTTTCCGCTTCGTCATTTGCTGGCCCAGCGAGTATGCACTGCATGAGGTGTTAACTTCTCGTTGTCTTGGGCAAATAACATGTTTATTGATATTTCATCATTTCGTGGCTTTTTTTATCTTTTCCTTGTTCTTTGGCTTGTGATGTTGTTCTCATAATTTAATGAGTAACGCGAATGACAAATTGTCAAAACGTTCACCTCTGAACCATGTACATGAAGGACTAATAATTAGGCTTAAAAAATGTGTGGATTTGATATCTGCAGAACCAGAAACTTGTGTTGAGGCCACTTTTCTTGTGTCTGTGTTCATTTTAATTAAAATATCGAGCTTCATAAGAATCATGTCATTATTATTTTTGAAGACATTGTACACGTGCCGTTAACTACAGGGACCATATAACAAAATAAGATGACAAATTTTAACACTTTCATTTTCTACCTGTGTTTGTTATCGGTAGTCACAGTTTCTGTCAATGCTTCAGTGAGCCATCATGGGCGATGTTTAAATGCCCTCTATTCCTGAAGGCAAACTTACACTGTCTATCAACTGAGGTATGATAATTATGTATTCTACTTTTGGGGTCAGCCACATGTCCTTTATTCCCCTTTTCACATACTGTTTAAACAGCAACAATAATAATATGAAAATGGAGTCGTCAGATAACCGAACTTGAGTTATATTATCTTGTTCAGTTGATCTTATTGTTAACCTCTAGTCTGATGCATTTCTTGCTTGAGTTCATATACCACTGCATTGCTTATTGCTTCATCTTGAATGTATTCAGTAAAAACAGACTGAAAGTGAATTAAGACTTTGGTCCTGATGACTCGGGAATTGTTAGTTATTGAAATGAAAGTACATTTTGACAATGTATTGTGTTTCTGCAGAATGAGTTGGATTTATGAAAATATGTATTGTGAGGAAACTATGCTTCAAAATTTAATGTAAAAGCCAGTGTGTTCTGTTCTTTGCTCTTTTCTCCTTGCACTGAAAATATCAAGACCGGTATTGATTCCTCCACTCTTCCAATTACAGCCACCCAGCCAAATACTATTGTTTGCTCCAGGGTGGGGGCTGAATTGGAGGGGAGCATTGTTTCAATCATAATTGTGGGATGGAGAATCATTCTGCGCGGACATACTTCGATCGGGAGATCAGACTGACCATGCTCTTGAGCCAACAAGAACGAAACGAAGGGACGCAACTCGTGAGCATCCTGATGCATCGCTTACGTTAGAGAGTGCTCTCCCTTCCCTCGTTGGTTGCGTTACCAAAACAATGGACAATATCAAATCACAAGACTGTCGGTTAGTAATGATCTCTGTTCATCGTAAATGACATAGCGATAGAAGGAAGAATATGGAAGCAGCTGGCGATAATAACACCTGCATTCATTTTAACTTTTCCTTTCAAGAATAGTTAACTGTAAATTGGCAGACTATTTTAAAGATACTTGGCAGTTGGAAATCGTGAAGAGCGGGCCGTGCAGGGCAGCTGCCCAGGCAAAATTCTAAAAGAAACGAATCCCTATCACAACAAGGAAAAATAAAAACAAGAAAAAGTGAGGTGTAAATGCCAAGGGCATCGAACCTCCTAAAATAAAGACCTAAACACGCATGCAGTCATTCAGTGGGTCTAACTTTTCTGCAGAAATGTCGGAACACAGGATCGCCCCTATCATTATACAGATCGTTTCCCTCAGACAAGGGCCATACATTGCCATTCAAGGCCTTTTCCGTGTCATTCAAAAGATCAACAGGACAGAAAAAGACACATAACTTTTGGCACAGCACTTCACCCTAGTATGAAAGCGTTTTCTGGTGGTGATAGGGAAAATGGCCTGTGGAGATTTGTTGCAAATGCGGCCTTTTTTAATGGGGCGAAATAATGTGTCTTACTGTAATGGAGCTCGAGGATGAACATGTAAGCAACTAAAATTTCATGAGTGCGCGATAAAAAAAATTATGAAACTTGTTATACTGCTTCAATTGTTAATGATAACTTACGAGGACACCCCCAGTTTTGGACAAAATTCAGTCTTTGCTGTTATGTATTCACCATTTTTTTAACCCCAAAAGTAAGGGACGCATTTTCTACGAGTAGAATCGAGAAGTGTGACCGGAAATTGCGTTCTGCGTCTCTCCTTACACATTGCCTGCCGAGGGTCAACTTTATCATAACAATTATCTGTGTATTCTGCAGGGAACTGTGGTATAACAAAACGATCAGATAGTCTTTAGTCTTTGCATCGAATCCAAGCACTGTCATTAATGCTACCTAGAACTTGATATACAGCTGGGGTTGGTACAAGAAAAATTTACAAGATTAGATTCATGTTTGATTAAACCACAATAGTCAAAATTGGGCAAAAAGAAAAGGTTGTATGTTGCGAAACCCCGCGTGAGAAATAAAACCCAAACAATGCAAAGCAAACTAAAGAGAAGACAGAAAATACACAAAGTTTTTCTGTGGTTTTTTATTGTTATATATCCATATATAATCAAGGGAAATTATGCATACATGTAATTTACTTAGTTACTGCCCTTGGTTAGACCTACACTTAATTACGTAGTAAGGGAAATAATTTACCTCTTATGCGTTGTGTGATTAATTAACACCACCACTTTACATACATTACTTTTCATGTTGCATTACTCTCAGTGAGTTGGTAATACATTAGGTCACAATTGGCGACGAGGATGGGATCTTCACAAGTTCTGATGTCACTCAAGTTCTGAAGCCTACTAGTACTACAAGAACCCAAGCCAGCCAAGCCTTACATGCGGAAGGAAGCCAATACAAGCCTGCGGAATCAGACCAGCAGCAAGCCAAGCAGCTTCAGTACCCAAGCCAGCTCACGGACCAACCACCCGGATCCAAGTAGCGGACCTGAAGCTGTACATAGAGCCAAGCAACGTCTCGGCTAGCTCTAAAACACCGAGTAGCTCGCTCTTAGCTATCTCGAATTGTAAACCGCCAGTCAGCTGTGCCAAGTAGCCCAGCCGTGCCTCAAGATGCCGAAGACTCCAGCTGCAGAAACGTCACAAGAAGACCTCATCACTTTGCTGCGTAATCAGATGGAACAGCAACGAGAACAGATGGAACTGCAGCGACAGCAGATGGAAGCACTGATGTCTTTGGCTATGAACAAGCCAGTCACCAACACCAAGTTCGAAGCATTTGATTCAACAATAGAACTGTGGTCAGATTACTGGGCAAGGTTTACCACCTTCACAAAGGCAAACTCCATACCAGAAGCAAAAAAGGTTGACATTTTTCTGACCAACCAGAACAGTGAGGTCTACAAGATGCTAAAAAACCAAGCTTCTCAACAGACCCCGCCGATAGACGTCAACGAAATAACCATTGAAACTATCAAGACCTGGATGGGGGAACATTTCGACCCCAAACGTTTCGTTGTGCGGGAAAGATTTAAATTTTGGACCTACACTGACAGAAAGACTGCAGAAAGTGTGCACCAACTGGCTGCTCGCATTCGTCAAGAGGCAGCGACTTGCGACTTCGCATCAATCCAAGACCCACTTGACGAGGCCATGCGTACACGATTTGTCTGCTCCATTAAAAATGAAGCGGTCATAAAGGCACTGTTCAAGATTAAAGATGACGAACTGACCTTCAGCAAGGCAGTAGAGGTGGCGGCAGAGGTCGAGGAGGCGTCAAAGGTGGCCAAAGAAACATCCGGTACCAGTGACGGCGAAGTTTTCAAGCTCAATCAGAGAAGGAAATGCAAGCAAAACCCTCAACAGCAAACTCAAGTCCAGGGCTATCCATCAATGTTTAAAAAGTCAAGCAAACCGACAACGAAGAAGACTGTTGCAGCAGATGCGAAGGACAGCACAGCCGAAATGAGTGCAGGTTCGCTAACGCCGTGTGCCATTTCTGTAACATAAAAGGGCACATAGAGTCAGCTTGTCGGAAGAAGAAAAGTCAACAACGTCCGATCAAGAGGATACAAACTGTCCGTTGGAATACAGCGGGACCAATCACCGAGACATGCTGCGTCAACAACCAGCCTGTCCAGTTTGAAATCGACACTGGTTCTAGGGACAACTTCATTTCAACCAAGACATGGCGCAGTTTGAAGTCCCCTAAACTCACCACTGTGAAATGCCAGTACAAGTGTGCCTCAGGTCAGAAACTACCAGTGACGGGCGAAATATTTCTACATACATCGTATGCCAAGACAACTTGTATACAGAAATTCGTCGTGACACAGATGGACTTTAACCTGCTTGGAAGAGCAACCACAAAGCGATTGGGAATCTCAGTGGACAATCTCCTACACAAAGTTATCGACGATTTGAAACCGGGTGCAGTCCTGCAGACATCCTGTCGAAACTGGTGTGCGGAATTCCTGATGCTGTACAGACGCACACCTCTACCATGTGGATCCAGTCCCAGTCAACTACTGAATGGCCGTCAAATCAGGACCAAGCTTGATGTCATCCTTCCCGCGAGAGAACGACATGCCAGTCCGCCCGATGCCGTCGACCAGACTCCAGATGTTCCACCAGCCCGTCGAAGACAACGCAGACGACAGAAAGCTATAGTCAAATCTGCCGACCGTCAACCGAAGTTCAACGTTGGTGATCCCTGCTTCGCTTTGTCTTTCAAAGGGGGGCGTAAGGACAAATGGAAATCTGCACAGGTGACGGCAACCATTGGCCACAGCCTGTTTGAAGTCAAGATTCTACCAGATGGACCAATTTGCCGCCGGCATACAGATCAGCTACGTCCTCGACGACAGAGACATAGAGACTGATTTGTTTGTAAAGGTTCAGAAACCTACCGCACCATTCTGACATGGGGTGGCAAGGACTGAACCTATGACAGAGTACGGAAACCTACCACACCATCCTGGCATGGGGTGGCAAGGACCGCACTCCAGGACTGACGTGTCCGTAAACCTACCACACTATCCTGGCATAGGGTGGATAGGAGCGGACGAGACCGAGACCTACCACACCATTCTGACATGGGGTGGCAAGGACCGATCTCGACAAGACGCGATTTTATCATGTTTATGTAGCATGAATTTTAGTTTTAGCCTTCACCATATGTACTTCAGGCTAGAAGGGAGGGCTTGGCATCGGACTTGAAGTTGATCTCCAATTCAAAATCTTTCAGTGTTCCCAGTTCTTGCTTGAAGATATCATTACCAACTCACTGAGAGTAATGCAACATGAAAAGTAATGTATGTAAAGTGGTGGTGTTAATTAATCACACAACGCATAAGAGGTAAATTATTTCCCTTACTACGTAATTAAGTGTAGGTCTAACCAAGGGCAGTAACTAAGTAAATTACATGTATGCATAATTTCCCTTGATTATATATGGATATATAACATTTATGATATTTCGTAAACCACAATAGATAGTCAGGATCTAAATTTTTTATGATTTAGCTGTCCAAGCATGCCAAAAGGAGAAAGAAGCTAATGATATTCATGAGCCTGTGCTCCATATTGAAGATGTATACTGCCGAGTCTCAACAGAGGTAAAACATTTCGCAAGTCCTTCCATTGTTTACCCCCAGCACTGATGCAGTATGATTTGCCTAACGTTGCTGGTACGAGTAGAAATATCCAGACCTGGAACTCAGTCAGAGAGTACAATGAAATGTGAGGTAATTTCAGCTAGATTCGAACTTCTCCCCACATACCGGATGCATTACGATATTGTTTCATTTCAGACGTCGGCCAGCTGATAGGAAACAAATTTGTTTGGGTCTTTAAACCAGAAACAATTCTCTGGCGTCTTCTAAGCATGGATATTTCAATGAAATATCGTGAGAACATAGCCTGAGAAAACTCGACAGAGAAATTTCACATACATATTTTTCACCAAGGAAAGTTTGAGAGTGTATCCCCTGAGAGCCTGTTTCCCAGCGGATCTTGGGCAAAGTGAGCTTGGGTGAGGAAAAGTCTTCTCCGATTCATGCTACTCATTTAATTTTTTTAATTGAGCACCAATCTCTCTGACACTACACACATCTGGGGTACGACATAATAAGCAATCAAGCTCCAGAGTCCCCCCCCCCCCTCCCAGAATTCAGTAAACGTGAGACTTGTCGGCTAAAACTAGTAGCTCTATTAATGTTGTTCGGTTTGGATAAGTGCTCTGGAATTTTGCTTAATGTTACTAGATACTTTTCAGGTGAAATTTTCATAATTTTGTTTTCTCTTTCCAACATCATTTTTTTTTTATGAAAAACTGTACTAAACTGAATATCTCAAAATATCGAATCCTTGTTTTTGTAAAAATCATTCAGCATTTGAGTTGGACTGATTATCTGGAATTGGTCAAATAAATCGTATGTATACATGAACCCATTCATTATGTTTGAGTTGTATTGTATAGTAATTTCTGCGTTTGTTCTCAATAGTCAGTGTATGAATTGTCAATGAAAATTCTCACTGAAAGTACATGCAATGATCAGTATTACGCCTTAGAATAAACAAAACATACATCTTAACAACATCGGCCCCAGATCCACATCATTTTCTTTGTTGATTATATAGGAAACATCCTGCGTCTTGTTGGTACACTGGTCATAACGGCGTATGGGTGTAGCGTTCGCAATCACCAACTTCTGCGATTCTAGGCACATGCATAGATGGTCCTCAATTTTGACTTCCGTTTAAAGGAAGTGCATTACAATTATTGGGGTAAGACGTGCAGAAAGTTTACAGTCTGTCTGCAGATTTTGTGTGCAGAAGCAATCTGCGTAAGTTTAGTGTGTTCCGTCTCTCTCTCTCTCTCTCTCTCTCTCTCTCTCTCTCTCTCTCTCTCGCTCTCTCTCTCTCTCTCTCTCTCTCTCTCGCTCTCTCTCTCTCTCTCTCTCTCTCTCTCTCTCTCTCTCTCTCTCTCTCTCTCTCTCTCTCTCTCTCTCTCTCTCTCTCTCTCTCTCTCTCTCTGTACTCCTTTTCTTTTGTTCAAACACCAGTATCAGAATCAAGAAATTGAAAGGTCCAAAATCAGTAAAGAACGAACAAATTTTTTTAAAATACCAGGGTTTGTTGTTCTTGTTGCTGTTGCCGTCGTTGTATTCTTCCTAACTGGCCAAACTTGTTAGTATAGTTAATTTATGGGCGAGTGGCAGGGATAGGGATAGGGTTATCCTCAGACTGAGGTTTTGCTAGCTGCTGTAGCCCTATTAATATCCATTGCAAGCTATACAGGAAGGGCCATGATTTGCATGTTTATTGGATCATGGGCCGCAGTGACTGTTACCAAAAACAAAAAACTGAAGGTAAAATATTAAACAATTTTGTTCAATTCTATCTTCCAGCCATAACAATGGATAATGCTTCCTGTTGGATTTGGTGTAAAAGAAATGAACACTAAAGTCATATAGCCTAAAATTATATACAACTAGTAGCAGTTTTCGCAAAATGGATAACACAGAAGAACAGAAACCAAGCGGTATGGGTTCAAATCCAAAGAAGAGCCTGGCGACGAAAGAAAAAAGGGGGTGACGAACACCGAGAGTCATGAACTCGGTGTGGCCGGGGGTTCTAGAAGATGTCGGGAATTTAAAGGCCGAAACATCTAATGAAAGAATCCACTCTACCTCTGAAGATCGACATCTGTCTCCCTCCATCTGAGGAGTTTCTTACCACTAATCTGTTTTTCATGCAGTGAATTTCGATGTCATAGTCCTGTGAGTCTTCTACTTGGGATCGAGTCAGTCATACCCTTAAATTTTAGACTGGAGGTCACAGTTTAACTCTAGAGCATAAAGATAGCTTACCAAGGTGGTTCTATTACGATTTACACCCAGATTAGCTCAGCGGCGTCACAATGACAGTTAGTTCTGAATCTTTAAAAATAAACATTCACACCTTTAAAATGCAAGCAACAATACCAGTCACTGAAAAGTGGTATTTAATGACATTATCATTGCCATACAGTATTATTGACATAACCTCATAGTTCGCAGACAAAGTTTTGACCCAGGGCAAAACGGAACGTGATTATCTGGGCACGAAGAAGCGAGTGTCTACAGAATGACGCTGCGTAGGCAACGGAGCCGAACAAAACAGAATAAAGACGTTCAGGCCCGCTCCTATACCTTTTCATCATTTTGTATGAATATCAAGTATTCAACATTTCATACTCAAGTTTGAGAAAAGTAAATGTTGCGTACTATTTTTAACATGATGTTGCGTTCTTGCGTGGTTAATGATGTGTGCACGGGTCTGTATGTGACAGTATATGGTTGCGGGGGGGGGGGGGGGGGGAAGGATATGGGTATATGGGTTGTTTTGTGTGTGTGTGTGTTTGCATTTTAAGAACATATTTTATGGAATGTTTGATGGCGACGTAGTCTATCTATCTATCTATCTATCTATCTATCTATCTAACTATCTGTCTGTCTGTCTGTCTGTCTGTCTGTCTGTCTGTCTGTCTGTCTGTCTGTCTGTCTGTCTGTCTGTCTGTCTATCTATCTATCTATCTATCTGTCTGTGTGTTTAACTGTCTGTGTGTTTGTCTGTCTATCCATCTGTCTATATATTTATTGCCTGGCTAGGCTAGCTAGCTGGCTACTATAAACCTTCAGAAAACTGCAGAATGTAAAAAAAAAAAACGTGACTGGGTACGTTATTTGTGAGGTCATGACGTCGCTGAACACAACCTGTCATCATCTGTGACATTTCTGACGTCAGCGGACACTAGGTCATTATTTCACTGGAGTGGGAGAATTAAAAGGGTCAGCTATCTACATCTTCTTCTTCTTCTTCTGCGTTCCCCATCATGGCGGACGTCAAATCTTTACTCCAATCCTCTGCAAGAAAGCAGCTGTTCTCTTCAATTGTTCCAAGCTGCCATACAGCTTCTCCCTGACAGGCGCGGCCTCAGGCCAATGGGCTTCCCTTTGCATGTTATATTTTGGACAAGTCTGCAGGATGTGTTCTGCATTTTCTGCTTCTAAGCCGCATTCGCATACACTGCTGTTGCCAATTCTAAAGATGCGATGCATGTGATCCTTTAGCAGATTGTGTCCTGTGCGAAGCCTGAATATCATAACCTGTTCTGCTCTGTTCAGTTGTCTTATTGAGCTATCTACATGAAAGAAAAAGGTGAGCCAGCCACACATCCTACTGTATCTCCTCTTTATATTTCACAGTTTTTACTTATTCAGTAATGGCTGTTTCTGCTATCCATCTTCTTTTTTAAACCAAAGAATATTTTTTTAAGGCTCAGATTCAAATGCGATTTGGAATGTATTCATTCCGTGCATGACTCGTTGATTAGAGATCACTAAATAGGGCTGGTGTTTTTTTTATATAATTAAAAGAAATTGGAAAAGCAAAAACCAAATTTAAAAAAAACACACACACAGAAAACCAAAAACAAAAAAATAAACAAAACCTAATTTATAAAGGTACCAATATGGGTAAGTTCCCACATAAAGACGTAAAGGAGCTCAAAGTGGGTAAAGAATTTATTTTTTCAAATCAGCCATGAACTTTCTATTCAAATGATTTCAAAATTAAAACCTTCAAATTAATTGTGGACTTTTGTGTAAGATAAGATAGATATTATTCCTAGAGGGAAAATCTCTTTCACAGAGAGTTTAACAGCACATACATGGTACACGCATCTTACATAATTATCATTACATAAACATATCATAACTCTATGACTCAGTAACAGGCATACATGAAGTGACATGGTAAAAAAAAACTTAATGAAATGTGGCACACATCTAGTTAAATAATAGTAACTGATTCGTTATTAAGAGAGGAGGAACACATGATTATAACATAGAGTGTGCTATAAGACAGGGTGACTGAGAACTGAAGTCTTGGTAGCAAAAATAGGTCAGATTTGATGGCATAAATGAACAAAATCTTTTACTTGTGAAATATTTTACTCGAGAAGACTAAGGATAGACCTGATCTAACGGGAGAGATCGCTTGCAGCCTAAGGAAGTTTAAAGATTTAATACCTCCTGAGGAACACGTTAAATTTCTGAAAATTGTAACCAGTAATGTCTTCTGTTCATTGATCATTAATAATAATAATAATAGTTCGTCCATCAGGTATGATGATGACCTTAACAACACCAGAGGAATAAAGAACAGAAATTGTTGAGAATTTCAACACATGGACAATAAAGATAACTAAAGGACACAGAGGACAGAATGGAAAGACTGTTCTTTCATGACTTATGGCTTCTCGTGTGACTGATAAGTCCTATTTTTGCCCTGCAGACCCTTCCGCATAAATGACAAGAGTGCTCCGTTGGTTCAGTACCACTGGGCCTTTTCTTGCGCCGTTCTCTTTTTTTGATAGCCTGCTGGACTCTGTCAGCTTCCCATGCTTTGCTGCCTCTGGTAAGGGCCGCCCTCCAATTTGCACGATCAAGCGAGAGCTTTTCCCACTCACTCACATCAATGGCAAAGGCCTTCAGTGATTGCTTGAGAGTGTCTTTGTAACGTCTCTTTGGGGCCCCAACATTCCTCGTTCCATTGGAGAGCTCAGAGAAGAAGATTTGCTTAGGGAGTCTGGAGTCGGGCATTCTGACAACATGTCCTGCCCAACGTAGCTGAATTTTTTTCAGGTGGCAGAAGATGCTCAATTCCTTGGCACGATTGAGGACCTCAGTGTCTGGAATTTTATCCTGCCATTTGATCCTTAGGATCTTTCTAAGGCAGGCCAGATGAAAGTGATTTAGCTTTCTGGCATGCGATTGGTACACTGTCCAGGTTTCAGCCCCATAGAGTAGGGTGGGAAGGACCACAGCATTGTACACTTTCAGCTTAGTGTCTTTGCGAATGAGGGAAACATCCCACACTCTCTTTCGAAGCCTGCCAAATGCAGAGCTGGCTTTGCTGATTCTTGAGAGAATTTCAGTATCAACACGAGCCGCGGAAGACAGTGTACTGCCAAGATAGGTGAAGTTCTCCGACACCTTCAGAAGACTGTCATGGACTTTGATATTTGGGGTCACAGGATACTTGTCGTCTGGAGTAGGCTGATGGAGCACTTCCGTCTTCTTTGTGCTTATTGTGAGGCCAAAGTTGTCACAGGCACTAGAGAACTTATCAACACAGTTTTGCATGCTATCCTCATCGTGTGCCAGAAGTGCACAATCATCAGCAAATAGTAGGTCACAGACTTGAGTACTTTTGGTTTTGGTTTTTGCCTGAAGTCTCCTGAGGTTGAATAGACTGCCATCAGTTCGGTACTTGATGCTTACCCCTTGATGAGGAGAGCTAAAGGCTTCTTGTAGCATTGCAGAGAACATGATGCTGAACAGAGTTGGGGCTAAGACACAACCCTGTTTTACCCCATTTGTGACAGCAAAGGGCTCTGAAACACTGCCGTTGCTTTTGACTGCAGCTTGCATGCCATCATGAAACTGGCGCACTATTGTGATGAATTCGGGTGGACACCCAAACTTCGCCAAGGTTTTCCAGAGGCCTTCACGACACACTGTGTCAAAGGCTTTTGTGAGGTCAACAAATGTGATATACAGCGCTTTATTTTGTTCCATGCATTTTTCCTGAATCTGTCTGGCAGCAAAAATCATATCCGCCGTTCCCCTCTCTTTACGAAAGCCACATTGGCTCTCGGGAAGCAAGTCATTTGACGAGAGGTGATCAAGAAGGCGATTCAGAAGCATTCTTGCCAATATTTTGCCAGCAATTGAAAGTAGAGAGATTCCCCGATGGTTGTCACAGACTTGGCTGTCCCCTTTGTTTTTGTACAGATGGATGATTGAAGCATCTTTGAAGTCCTGTGGCAGCTTCCCTGCTTTCAACATATGATTGAACAACTCGGTCAACCTTTCAATAAGCTTTTCTCCACCGAAGGCATACACCTCAGCAGGAATTGAATCCACGCCTGGTGATTTGTTAAAGGACATCTGATTTGTGGCAGTCCGGGTCTCATTTGCTGTGAATGGCTTGGCAAGAGCTGCATTAATAGGAGTCTGAGGGAGGCGGTCAATGGACTCAGTATTTATATTTGATGGCCGATTTAGCACACCTCCGAAATGTTCTGCCCAACGCTGAATTATGGCATTCAATTCAACAATGCGTGTTGAACCATCTGACGCAAGAAGCGGCGTAGTGCCAGAGCGGGATGGTCCAAACACAGCTCGGAGGCTCTCAAAGAACTTTCTAGTGTTGTTTGTGTCGGCATATTTCTGAGTTTCTCTTACTCGCTCTTCAAGCCAGTCATTTTTCATTTTCCTCAGCTTCTTCTGGAGTACACCCTTACATGCACGCAGTGCGTCAGCTTTTGCTGTGGAAGAGGGGTCACTGCAGTGAGCTTGGATGAGACTATTTTTTTCTTTGATGAGCACTTTGATTTCATTATCATTATCATTGAACCAGTCCTGGTGCTTGCGGACAGGAAAACCAACTGTGCTGCTGGCGCAAGAGTGTACAGTCGTATTTAGGTCAGTCCAGCTCTGTTCAATGTTCTCAGGGTCAAAAGTCGCGCAATCCAATTTTGAGGAGAGTTCTGATGAGAGCTCGCTCTGTTTCTCAGCTGAGCAGAGTTTTGAAACATTTAGGCGTTTAGGTGGCGCTTTCCCTTGAGGGCGTCTATTGCGCCTCAATGTTAGTCTGAGCTTGCAAACAATGAGTCTGTGGTCAGTTCCACACTCGGCACCACACATCGCCTTTGTTACAAGGACATCCTTTCTGTCAGTCTTCCTCACAATGACATAGTCTATGAGATGCCAATGCTTTGAGCGGGGATGCATCCATGGCGTTCTGTTTCTCACGGGGAGACTAAAATTTGTGTTGGTAATGAACAGGCCAAATTCAGCGCACAAAGTAAGTAAGCGCAACCCATTGTTATTGCATGAACCAACTCCATGAGGGCCCAAAACATTTGGCCACGCTGAGATTTCGGAGCCAACCCTAGCATTGAAGTCCCCCAAGAGAATCAGCTTATCAGCTGCCGGGACAGAACATATGACAGATTCTAGATCAGAATAGAACTTGTCTTTGGCTTCATCTGGGTTTGTCATGGTGGGCGCATATGCGCTAATGAGGGTGGCTGACTGGCTTTTCCCAACTGGGATCCTGAGTGTCATTAGCCTGTCATTTATTTCAATTGGCATGGACTGCAAGTTTCTGACAAGGTCATTTTTAATTGCAAACCCAACACCATGATATCTCGGTTCGAATGCACCCTTGCCTTTCCAGAAGAAGGTGTATCCACCACTGAGCTCTTTGAGTTGGCCACTATCAGGGAGTCTGGTCTCACTGAGTGCCACTATGTCCAGGTTGTACCTGCTGAGCTCAATGGCAATAAGTGCAGTGCGTCTTTCCGGGTTGTTTGAGTTGTCCTGTAGTGTGCGTATATTCCAGGCTCCTAGCCTGAGTAAGCTGAATTTCTTTTTGTTTCGACCGCAAAAAGGGATCCCCACTGGTCGCGGTATACCAGTCAGTCTGATGTGAAGTGGGCTTTCTTTAGGGCACCTTTTCTAGCCCCTTCCTCAGTTGAGGTGAGCAGTGCTATCCTTAAATAAGGCTGCTCAGCTACTGTGGGTGCTGCCTCCCCACGCCTCCACTTCAATCGACGATGAAGCGACCATAGCCCACAGCCACCAACGTGTAGGTCTGTGCTAACAGCTTCCAGTCTATCCAAACCTGCTGCCATCGCACTCGCCCATCGCCGTTGGAATTTTGAGAGGAAAGAAGACGAGACAAAGATGAAAGAAGACGAGGTGAGTGTTAAGACTGGCGCAAAGAATTTGTTTTTAGTGAGAAAGAGCTGCGCAAACATCAGACTCACTCTCTCGCCTGGACACAACTTATCCAAGTGGCAAGACAGGGTCAAGACGACTGGAAATGTATCCAGGTGCAGGAGGATGCCAGAGGGACAGTCATATTGCCTGACCGGCTGCCTGTAGGCTACTCCACAGCCTCGCAGTCCCAACTGACTAGGGTGAAAGACCCAAACCAAAGAACACCAATACTGGTGGATGCTCTGTGTCACGATATCCAGGCCAGAGTGACGGTATATTGCCATCTGCCCTATCAATCAACCACTGTCCTGCTGCCGCCAGCTTCGAAGCTGCGTCCGAGAAGTTTGCTCAATTCTTCGTCTGTGATTTAGGCAAACAAGCCTATGACCACACCGCTACCGAGGGCCAATATGAAGGACTCAAGTACTGAGGGTCACATTGTGCCCTAGCATGTGGCCGTTGGGTTAGATGAAACCTCCTCCGCCCTGGCCGTTTGCACCGACAGATGCACGCCCAATGATACCATGCTAGCGTACCAGTTCATTAAACAGGTTGTACTGGATTACATGTTACCAGTAGCAGATTTTTCTGACCTGACACCATTGATCATTATGAGTTAAATAATCACATAATATTTCTGTCGGTCATTATCTATCGTTTCAATCCTGCCTCAACTTTTAATTCAAAATTTATCAGTAGAATTTTACTCTTTTTCTGTTGCAACGCAATAATATATCACTTGGCGTTATTCTGCATGCTTTCAGGTTTCACATACAGCTGCCAATGTGAACACTGGACCTTGTCACTAGACCCTGCAGCAGACCTGAAACGTGCCATATTTTGGGGCGATCTTCGTATGTAGTGAAACCCAGAGAGGTGCACTCCAGGTTGAAGAGGCCTGACACTTTGAATTGATATTCAGAGTAGACGTGCAAAAAACTAACAAGAGAGTGTGTCTACGCCTGTTTTCACTAATATCAAGGGCTGATTAGTGTCAGTAAAGTGCTCTTGTGCCCATCCGAGACGACTCTGCCATTAAAAATTCTCAACAAAAGAGCAAATCCTCACAATTATGCAGGATGGGTACTGAAAGTAACGGGAACATAAAATATGTCTAAAAAAATAAGCCTAAATGTTTCAGTATTGTGCTACTTCGCATTTCTCAATGCAGTGGATTGGCAACAAATCGCGACCTTAGACCTTGTTTGTTTCAACTCCAGTCTTTGCACGACTGAGAAATTCGACATTAAACATTTGCGGCTTTAGTTTTATGATTTGGAGTTGGAATAAATCAAAACTGTGAAACTGCTTGATAACGGCCATAACGCATTTCAAATAAGTGTCAAAGTGTACATTTGTCATCCTCTTCTACATACTAAACGATCCCCAGTTTTTCAGAAAATGGAGACTGAATGAACGAGAACTAAGGTCGCGAAGTAACGACCAAAACTAAAGGAAAAAGAATAGAAACTGTTGCCTGTGCATTTTAACTTTCTGTCAAGCACTTGCAACCCCGCAGATTTTCGGTATTTTCAGGGTAGTTCACGCAAATAATTTTATCTGGAGATATCTTGTCACTGCACTCGCGTACACTTGCCTGGGGAGTATTTCAGAAAACCTATAAATTAATAATTGTGGATCTCCGGATTTTGGGGAACGCTAGATCCAAATGGATTGATTTAGATCTAAGCTGGTTCGGTGAAGCTAGACGAAGAGCTTGGATACAATATTAAACTAGGTCCTTGCATAAAACAAGGAATTCTTATTTTAGTTTTTCAGTCTGGGGCCTGCACCTGCATACCAATGCCTTTACACAAACATGCAGTCTTGCCTTCATACAAAAAAATGTCTATCTCACCTTCACACCACAAAGCAAACTTTGGGGGGGGGGGGGGGGAACTTTTTTTTTTTCTCACTGCAAACATCACAACATTTTTTGTTATACGAAAGGAGTTTCGCAAGAGCCAGGATTGACAGACGGGGGTTTTCATTGGATTTATTCATACCTTAAAGTGTCAATTTCTCATAACCATAACCTATGCCACTTCAAAACCTTTGACTAGATAATGGGATTCCCAAATGAAATATACGGATGAGAGGACATTCACAATAATGAAAAAAAAAAGCGCAGTCATAATTATATGCACGTACCTTCAATAAAACCCATAATTTTGTGACGCCATACAGCACACTAACACGTGAGATTCGAATTTGAACATTATGAATCATCAGATATTTGTAATTTCCAGATTATTCCTGCCCACGCCTCCTTCTCACTCCTTGCCTTACCAATCTCCCATGGTCTGCTAGTTTAATGAGAGAGAGAGAGGAGAGAGAGAGAGAGCAGGTTCTCCAACACAGGAACATGCATCATCATGCCCCTGTTCTTTGTTTGTTCTTCATGTGAACATAGGCCCAAGATAAGGCACCCACCACGAATTATTAATTTAATATTTTTTTTTTAAAAGCGGTGTTTCCCCATCAAACTGAACAACTTTTAAACTATATTTGAGGGGCTTATCCACACAGAAAGTGGGAAAATCATAGCAAACAATTTTTTTCTAAGGCATACCCGGCGCGGTTTTACACAATTTAAGGACGATTGAATGTTTGATATCTTGTGTAAAACATGCTATCATCTTTATCATATGCGTATAACGATATGCCCCTCGAAAATCCTCATTGTGGACTCTGTGTGAAGGTCATCAAATTTGCGAGATGGTACTCTGTGAACCATGATGGGTGAAGCGCTTTCTAGATTTGAGATATTCACAAATTACACGATATTGAATGATAATTATGTTTACTTCAATAAAAAACGTGTTCTGATTGGGCTTTTGTTGTTATCAACTGCATCAGTTATCCATTTAGATTTTGTAAACTATCCTAATTTGTATACGTATACATTTGAATGGTTTACTCAACGCAGCTTTGCCGCAATGGTGCAACTTTGGACTGAAAGTGATAAGAAAGGACAAGATTTTAAGAAACTCATTTGGGCCACACCCCTGGATCAGTTTACAAATAATTTACATAGAAGAACTGGTCAGAGATGGATGTCTACAGATAGAAAACTCAGCTGCACTGAAATTCTCTGCAATGTCAAGAGTAGTTTCAGTCAATAGATTGTCTTGATGTACTCGTGATTCACATGACATCATGTATGTACGATATCCGAGCTGTTGTTTCAAATTAATAGTTGAATTCTCAAATAGTATCTATGCTTGGGAAGTTGTAACATATATTTAACTGCCATGTTGTTACTGCTGGCAGTGCTGTTGCACTTACAAATCAAACCTCTCACGCCACAGGGCTGCTTGGAGCTCATGTCTTAGAGCCATTTCTGACAGTTGGAGATTACAAGTCGCTATTAGGAGCTTCCGCCCGTGCAGATGCGGGGCTCTCTTGTAGAAGAGGGACAGCAGAGAATACATCTGACGTGATACTGCGTGTCGTAAGAGGCGACTAAAGGTGCAAAGGTCCTGGTCTCCCGAGAAGAGCCAGTTGGCGGTGGGCCAACTACCCACCCTGTAAAAATAAACCAGTTACAGAAACACAAGCAAATACTTCAAATCAGTCTTTTATCTTGGGAGAAGGGGGAGCATCTGCACCTGTAGATTCAATGAAGGACAATGGACAAAGCCGAAAGGACGCCACTGGCCCGACTGCTCCTTCATCAAGCAAGTCACTCCGGATTGCGTCGTGGAATGTTCGCTCCATGTATGAAGCAGGAAAGAGTGCCCAGGTTACAATGGAGATGAGGCGATACAGACTGCACATACTTGGAGTTAGCGAGACCCGCTGGATACAGTCCGGACTGAAACAACTTAATACTGGGGAAAAGATTTTGTATTCTGGAAGGGAGGACAAAAAGCATACAGAAGGAGTAGCGATCATCTTGAGCAAGCACGCCCAGAGGTCACTGAGGGGATGGGAACCCTATGGAAGGAGAATTATATTGGCATCATTTACTACTAAGAACAAGAACATCAACATGAACATTGTGCAGATATACGCCCCAACAAATGAAGCAACCGATGAGGACAAGGACGACTTCTACAACCAGCTTCAGGAAATAGTTGACACATTGCCAAGAAAAGATGTGAACATTATAATGGGAGACGCCAATGCCAAGATAGGACAGGACAATACAGGGTATGAGGACATTATGGGGTGCAATGGTTTAGGACAAATGAATGAGAATGGAGAGCGGTTTGCAAGTTTCTGCGCATTTAACAGCTATGTGATTGGAGGTTCAGTATTCCCACACAAGAGGATCCATAAGGCCACTTGGATTTCACCGGATGGAGTAACTAAAAATCAGATTGACCACTTTTGCATCACCCGACGATTCAGACGCTCACTAGAGGATGTCATAGTACAGAGAGGAGCAGATGTTGGATCTGACCATCACATGCTGCTGGCAAGACTCAAACTCCGCCTCAAGAAACAAGGTACCAGAGCAGGAACAAAGAGGAGAAAGTTTCAAGTGAGCCTTCTGGATGGAGACAAGAAGGAAGAGTTCCAGCTGACACTGAGGAATAGATTCAAACCCCTTGTTGACCTCGAAGAGAAGGTAGATTTGGAGACTCACTGGGCTAAGGTAAAAGGAGTATTTACATCGACATGTCAGGATGTTATTGGGGAAAAGAAAGTGGAACACAAGGAATGGATCAGTCAAAAATCACTGGACTTGATAAGGATAAGAAGAGACCTAAAAGAACGGGTAAATGCAAGTCGTACAAGAAGCTCAAGAGTTGGTAACCAGGAAGAGTACCGAGCATCAGCTAAAGAGGTCAAAAAATCAATTAAAAAAGACAAAGAGGAGTTCATAGGAATGTTAGCAGAGAAAGCAGAGAAGGCAGCAACAGGAGGACACATGAGGATCCTCTACCAGACTACAAAGACTCTTGCTGGAAAATATGGAAAACCTGAAGTTCCTGTCAAGGATTACAACAGGAAGGCTATTTTTGGAAAGGAAGCTCAGGCAAAAAGATGGATAGAACATTTTAACAGCCTCTTGAACAGACCTCCACCAAGCAACCCACCCGACATTCTACCCGCAAGAAATGATTTACCGATCAGTTGCGACCCTCCGACTAAAGCAGAGATTAATGATGCCATAAAGCAGTTAAATCGAGGCAAGGCAGCTGGACCAGACCAGATCCCACCAGAGGCGCTGAAGGCAGATGCTGCTGGGGCTGCAGAGGGTCTGCACTCACTATTCTCGAGGATTTGGATCGGAGGCAAGTTTCCAAAGGACTGGAAGGAAGGACACCTCGTGAAGCTCCCAAAAAAAGGGGACCTCAGCAATTGTAGTAACTACAGAGGAATCACACTTCTCTCCATCCCAGGAAAGGTTTTCAATCGGATTATTCTCAAGCGAATACAGAATGCAACAGACCAAAAACTTCGTGAGGAGCAAGCTGGTTTCAGGAGTAATCGATCAACCACCGACCAGATCGCCACGCTGAGAATCATAGTAGAGCAGTCGCTAGAGTGGAACTCCCAACTGATAGTGAACTTCCTTGACTACGAGAAGGCCTTTGATAGCATCGATAGAGAAACACTGTGGAGAATATTGAGACATTATGGAATCCCAGAGAAGATGGTGAATCTTATCAAGAGCATGTACGAGGGGACAAGTTGCAGAGTCGTACATGATGGTGAGCTTACTGACAGCTTTGATATCAAGACTGGTGTTAGGCAGGGTTGTTTGCTGTCCCCATTTCTGTTTATCCTGGTGATTGATTGGCTTATGAAAGAAACCACCAGTGGAGGAAGAAATGGCATACAATGGACCCCATGGACACAGCTGGACGATCTAGATTTTGCAGATGACTTGGCACTATTGTCGCACACACACGACCAGATGCAAGCAAAGACTACAGCTCTAAACAAAATTTCAGAATCTATTGGATTGAGGATACATCCCGCGAAGTCGAAGGTCCTAAAAATTGTTGCACCCCTAAGCGAACAAGTCACAGTAGGAGATCAACCACTGGAAGATGTAGAGTCCTTCTGCTATCTTGGTAGTATCATTGACAATAAGGGAGGAACAGAGGCAGAAGTCAAAGCACGAATTGGGAAGGCACAGGCAGCTTTCACATCCTTAAGCAAGATTTGGAGAACCAAGGATATATCTCTAAAAACAAAGCTGAGGATATTCAACTCGAACGTGAAGTCAGTCCTGTTGTATGGATGTGAGACTTGGAATGCGTCCCAGGCCTGCATAAAGAGAATCCAAGTTTTCATCAACAGATGTTTAAGGAAGCTACTTAAGATCAGATGGACAGACAAGGTCAGCAATGAAATTGTATGGAAAAGAACAAGACAGAACCCAGTCAGAGAGGAAATTGGTAGGAGGCGATGGAGATGGATCGGCCACACTCTCAGGAGGCCAGGAAACAGCATCACGAAGAAGGTATTGGACTGGAATCCCCAGGGCAAGAGATCAAGAGGAAGGCCGCGCGGAACGTGGAGAAGAGCCAGAGAAAATGATGTGCAACGAAGCGGAAAGACTTGGAATAATGTAAAGAGGCTGGCCCATGATAGAGAGGGATGGAAGGTGTTTGTTGGTGGCCTATACCCTGATCCAGGGTGAGAAAGGCAATGATGATGATGATTAGGAGCTTCTGTACTACAAGTTGCACGTTTCTTGTGATAATTGAAGAAAACATAATTATGTTAATAGGCAGCAACTTTTTGAAACTACTGCGCTTAACGCCACAGTCATAACATATCTGCGTAAGTCATTTTCACAGCATGTTTCAGAAAGCGTGAAAATGTATCATTGCTTTGCGAATCGTGTGATTTGCGCAAGAGGTATTCTGTGTCAAAATTCAGTCTTTGAAGATTCGATACAAACTTCATGCTTTTCAGAGAACAGCAAACTGACATTATTTTAACTGGGATGTTGGGCCCTACCTCCAAAATATTTTTGAAATGACTTGGGCAATTGTGTTATGACTTTGATGTTAAGGCGGTATAAAACAACTGGTATGAGAGGTCAACACGTGATCTGCCACCAATTTTAACCCCACCCAAGAGCCATTTCTTTTCTTTTTTTTTAAAGAAAGAGAAGCGATCTAAGTGAGATGGAATGCTATAGGAGTGGGGGGTGGAGGAGGCGGGAGACGGCTGACAGAGAAGATGCCTACCTCTACAAGAAGGCGCTGATTCAAACCTAACCATTCAGCCTTGTTCACTGTTTACATTAACGCATTTCTCAATTTTTGGCCAATAGAATCTTTTTTATTGGAGACCCTTTCAAGTAACATTGGGGTCTTAAAATAGCCACATTTTAACATCGTCTATTATGTACGTTATAATAGCATGCTCCATTTTGCCAAGTTTATTCCCCCTCCCTACACATACACAGCTTTAAATATGCTCGGACTATCACGCCCACCCAACTCGTCCCCCCTTACGAGTGTACAGCCATTAGAATGGTGAATATCCATAAGAAGGCTTTTATCTTTGACAACTTAACTCTCTGGGCTCCACTCATACTTTTTTGCTAGTGAGCGAATTCTCATTTCCTGAGAACTTATTCTTAGGGACATAAGTAAGGAATTTTTAAGGATCATTTAGTCGATATATTGAGTATATTGCAGAAAATACTAAAAATAACTTATTTGTCTCGAGCTGAGTTCTTGTGGGAACTGCAACCTTGTGACAAATGTCTGTGCGTCACTGATGGTACATTACGGTGCCTAGAGGGCTGAAGTGGCAATTGCTTGGACCATTTGAATGTGACAGTAGAAAAATAACCTTACTATAATGGAACTAAAGGGGAAACGTGTAATCACCTAAAACTTCATGGGTACATTCTGAAACTTGGTGTACTGTTTTACTTTTTGACGATAAGTTACGTGAACATATTCATTTCGGACAATAATCAGTCTTTTATGTTCTTTGTTTAAGATTTTTTTTTGAGCCGCAAAACTAGAGACACATTAATTTTCATCGAGTAGAATCAAAAAGCATGATCGGAAATTTCGTCCCTGACCGTTCTTTGCTTCCACCAGTAGAGGTGACAAAATACATCCCTGTCTCCTTCCAAATATGATCTCGAATCAGTCTGTGAGTCCCTCTGGAGTAAGGACAGCACATATGAAAGCTTAAAGAGGCAAAGAGGGGGACCAGACGGCCCA
The DNA here is from genome assembly GCA_963931925.1 of Onchidella celtica. Taxonomy (NCBI): domain Eukaryota; kingdom Metazoa; phylum Mollusca; class Gastropoda; order Systellommatophora; family Onchidiidae; genus Onchidella; species Onchidella celtica. The sequence continues at coordinate 40,989,481 of OZ007575.1, read as the reverse complement.
AAGGCCAGGTGCAAGGTGCTCGCTTCTCATGCCGAAGGTACCGGGTTCGGTTTCCGGTCGGTGCAGGCATGTTGGAATTTTTTCTGGGGAAAGAGAATCTCTATCCCTGTGAACCTCTAGTAGGTAGGATCGAGCACCTAGTCTTTTCGGATAAGGAAGAAAAATAATTCGGAGGGCCCGTGTACACCTTGCGCACATTAACTATACCTTCACTGTTGGAACTCGAGAAGAGCAGCCCGAACAAGGCCGTTGCCCGGGGCAAAATTCTAAAAAAAAAAACTAATCCCTACTACCACAAGAAAAATAGAAACAAGAAAAGTGAGGTGTAAATGCCAATTCGCAGCGAACCTCCTACAATAAAGGACGTAACACTTCTTTACTTCCGCTTAAGCCTACGTTGATGGCGGTAAGCATCCATAAAGTGCGATGCTGGAGGAAGAAGTTACGTTATCCTCCGCGTAGGAAATGCATATAAGAAGCATACGTTTATAAGGTTCAGGAATCCGAGGAGCGCGCGTACTCCTTCAGTTAGGATGATGAATGTATTTTTTTTTTTTTTTTTGAAAAGGTGAAAAAAAGCAAAGTAAGTTGTTAACTAATCAGCTATGTTTCTACAAATAGTGAAGTTTAGTCCATGCAAAGTGTCACTTACAAATTTAGAACAAAAGTCAAGACAATGGACATTCACTTTTCTAATGGCCGTACATTTTTAAGGGACGGGCAGGGGGTTGGATGAAGCCAGCGAATGAAAAGCTTACATGAGGAGGGGGGGGGGGTGTCAAAAATAGCCAAAATCGAGTGTACATACTTTACGAATGGCCCTTTGCACCTGTGTTCCTTCAATATGTTGCACTCGTAGGTGTCACGAGCAGAGTTAGGGTCTTGGGGAGCATTCGACTGCACGAGAGGCAGCTAACTCACACTCGGACACAACCACACAAGAAAAGCATTAAACAACTAGAGGATCTATATATGTCAGGCCGGTCAGGCCATGTTTTACATAAATATTAATAAACAAAACAAAAGACAATAGAGGTATATTCAAAGCAATAAATTCTAATTACTGACTTAATCTATGATATTCATGTGATTATGGTTCCTTATTGGATGTACTGCAATCAATAGCAAATAGGTATATTATACGAAACTAGATATCAATTTAAAGTGACAGTTGAGTCGCCACTGGCCAGTCGCCAGGCAAACTCTCCCTAAATCATATGGGCTTGAATGTTAGGAGAGCCCAGTACGTTCCAAGCCTACAGAAGCACACTTCGGCTTGTAGATAATTATGCAGTTGCAAAAAAAACTATTTATATATATGCACAATCATTATTCAATTCATCAACAATGTGCCATATTACTTTAATCATACTATGGAAATAATTCTATAACACAGGCCACTCGTCGTCGAGTGCCAGCTGGGGTTTCCTTAGACTTCCTATGAGGCTGTGGTTCTCTCTCTATCTCTGATCTTCTATTATGCTTGAACAAATAAGATATATTACCATTGGTCACGCCTACTGGTAGGCGCGAACATCAACATAGCGCAGCGTGGGCTTTCAAAGGTCAGCCCACTCAGACCTTTCTTTCCAGAGCTCAGTCAGTCCGTTAGCAAGGACTTCTAGTCTTCAAATCACAGTTCAGGTACTTGGCAACCGGAGATACTTCACGACACGATGCTTCTGCTCGTCTGTATTCCCTAAATCTGAACGTTACACGATATTTTATACTATCTGGCTACCCAGCAGTGCTAGTCTGCTGGCCCAATTAGTTCAGCTATCTCATAGGTCGAAACCTCCCACCATTTTGATTGTAGTAATACGTCTGCACTATTCTACCAGCCAGTTAACGTGCAAAAACTTGTCTAGTCATACTTAACAATGTCAACTATCCCCACCTTGTTTCACCCCTACTCCATTACTTATTAATCACGAACATTAAAACCGACAAGCGTGACTCTAACAGTTTAACTTTACATTTATTTATTCACCAACTATAATTCGCGAGGGCCGTTCAAGGCCACCAGCCAATTTCTCATGGCCCTGGTAAAACAACAACAACTCACTCTCTGCGTGAGTTTTAACAACATCCGAATCATGACAGTAGGTGTAACTCTTTCCTTGCACCTGTATCTCCTTCTCTGTATCCCAAAACCTGTGACGTTAGAGCATTTTGATAGTCTCGCATCCAGGTAGCCTCCACCTTTCCTTTCTCAAACCATGCTCCGAGACTGACAACACTTTAGATCAGCCATGGGCAACCGTTTATTTAGTAAGGACAAGACTAGGAAATGTGAGGATGCAGAGAGTTGGATACTCACATCTCATGTTGAAAACCTTTCTATTAATGACGTGTTGTTTATTTGGATGTTGAATTTTCCAACAAAAATTGGGTGTGCGGGAAGGGGCGCGTGTGTGTTTGGCTACATGTGCTACGTGTGTGTGTGTGTGTGTGTGTGTGTGTCTTGTCATTTTTTATAGCTGAGTAAACGGCGTATAAGTAATTTTCAATCAACCTGGGGAAGGGAGGGGGAGAGGAGAGGAGAAGGAGCCAAATTTGCTTGGAGGGCCGGATCAGGACCTCGGGCCGTAGGTGGCCCATGTCTGCTTTAAATCTATGTGCCGAGTCGAGTCTCACTGGCGTCCTGTTACGTTTTAAACGGAACAAACAGTCCTTGAACTTAAATGTCAACAATACGTGGATCTGTTTGATCTGGTCTTGCAAGGGAGTTAAACAATCCTGCTACATTTTCTCTTGTCACTCAATAGTGTCCCCTTTGAAGTGGCTGCTGAATTTGAGCCAAGGGTAGTTTAAAAAAAAAAAAAATACAAAGTACAAAATATTGATAAACCTGTCATGGGTCTACAGCGCGGAGAAAAATTAATACAAATAAATAGTAGCGTCTGAATCGTTCAGTAAAAGCGGGATGGTTGCCTTGGTAAGCAATGTCGGCATTTGGGGATGAATGAGATGCAAAAACAACAACAACAACAAAACTGAACAATTTAAAATATAGCTTTCACTGGGTAAATTCTATTAGTTTTTACTTCATATATTTATGTAAGAGTGACTGTATACCAACAAATAAAGAAAAGAAAAAATCACGCACTCCTTATGGCAGAACACTAGTTTTACTACATTTCACTTAATGCTTTCAGTAATGCAGTGATGGAACTAACGCGCCGTTAGGCCCGCACGCGTGATTTTTTTTTTCGTACTCATTTACCAAATTTAGGAGCGGGGCAGCAACACACCCCCAAACACAGGTCATTGGCTAAGGGATTTCTCGTCCTACCGAACACTGCCATAGGTGCTGCAATCTCTCGACTGTGCACCCTAACCCTGACCCTAACCCTATAATGACTCTGAACGCCACCGAAAATCCCTGTAATGTGTTGGAGCTGTTGCTGCCACGCTCCTGAATTTGGTAAAGTGAGGACGAAAAAAAATCACGCGGCCCGCACAGACAAAAATGTTGCCCACCCGTGCCCTGGACAGTGGCTGGCAATTGAAAACGTGGTCTTTAACATTCAGAGAGAGAGGGAGACAGAACAAATATTACAGCAATAACGGTACTCTGTATTCGTCTCAGGGTTAGGCTATACAAAATGTTGGCATCAAAAGACATCTATGGTAATCAGGAATTTCAGTGACTCAGTATTTTACACGATATGTCAAATTCAGACTGGTTCTGACTAAGGTCAAGCACTTTAACTATAGCTTTTGTGAACGGCGTTTCAAAGTGGGGACCTGCCCCCAAATCCCAGCATTGAAGCTTGCATGCGAACTCTCTCGTGTGACTATCTACCTCTCTGAGTTCGTTTGCATCCGTAATTTAGGAGGAAAGTTGAAAGGTCACACATAGGTGTTATCAAATATAGAGACTATTCTCACACCCGAGACTGCAAGGCTGAGATCATGAATATTGATGAGTCCACGCCCTAGAATGTCACTTGCTCAAATTTCGGGTGTCACTTTCCTTCCACAGAATGGTGTTAAGTGGCTGAAGAGGAGGCGATCCCGACTATCGAAATAACACTTTGGTTACAGTAGTCTCTGCCCACTTTGGTCAAACAAATGTTCATCCAGAACCACACAAGAATTAGTTTAATGCAAAACTGTTTCTCGGAATTTCTCACCCTCCCTGATGCAGACAGTCTGATTTTGTCTGATGGTATTTATTATGATGTGAAACAGTTATTTTCTGCATAATGCCATGTTTTCTCTCAAATATTTATCCTGGTCTAAGGCTGTTTATTGTAGCCATCAAACGATTCGGTAGGCGGAAATTCACTGTGGGTTCTGCTACTAGAACAGTTCTCGATAACTCACCACTCACGAGGCGGAGCGGGAGGGAGGGAAGGAGTAGTTGCATATAGCTTCAGACAAGTCTACGTAAAGCTTTAAACGAAAAGTTAATCTTTGTTAATCTATAAAGACACAATTTCTAATATCCAAAGCATGAGTGTGTTCCTATGTGATTTCTTCTCGTCTATAAACTTGTCTATTCTTACATCAATATGACCGCATTGAGGAAAACAATATTTTCTGGTTGGGTGTGCCTCTCCCTGAGAATCACTGGGTAAAACAGTAATTAAAACAAACAAACAGAAACGCTGGCTTCCACATTAGCCAAGGACGGAAGAAGACACAGCCAGTGAAAGGCCCACGGTATTTCTATATTCAGTTAGAGGAATAGATGTTTGCGGACATGGGAGACTACCAGTTTCTTTCTGGCATTTGTTTTCACCAGAATATATTACTCTCCGTCCGGCCAGTCAAACCTGCTAGATCTTCCCTCTAGCTGGCCGAGGTTTTTCACACATCTCACTTCCTTTCACGCAAGACCTCATTACTTCGACGGACATTATTACTTCCGCCTTCACGTAACAAAGAAGATCTGACAGTTCAGCACCAATGAATACACAAACCCTGCCCATCTGCACACACAGTTAAATTACTTCCTAATGACACAGTCTGTTCTGGTAAGGAAAACCCGGTGTGAACAAGTATTAATGAACATGTCATACTGATCGTGTTATTATGTGGGTGGATCTGACAAAACCGGGCTAAAGATGAAAGTTTTACTCTTTTAAAAAATCATAATATAATATTTCTTAGATGATTTCAAGCAAAATATTTTTAACTGAATGCAGAAAAATGGCTAATCTTTCATAATTTAAGCAAATCTCATTTTACACAGAAAATTGTTCTCCTTCTGGGAGGGCTTCCTCAGGAAATAATCCTGCACATTAAGCCAGGTTTCGTCAGATCCACTCACATATAGTCTGAGAGAGCACCGTGGGCACCAAGAAGACATCCTCCTTGATTTTCTATTGTGAAAATTGTATCTGTATACATATCCCAGATGAGGTACTCCTCTACGATGTACCATTCAAGCGCTTTCCCAAGCTCTCCTTTCATCGTAGCAGGGGCCTCTGGTGTGTTGTCTAGGGAAACAGAACTGATCTTGTCATTTACATTTTAATTCAGTTGTCATCAAATCAAACGTAGAGGTCTTTCGCCTTTTTGTTGTTGTTGTTGTTGTTGTTATTGTGAAAATAGCATCTGTATACATGTGGGGAATGGAGTACACTCCTCTATTACATGCCACACAAACTATTCTATTTATACAATTTATTTGGTCAAGAAAATGCGGTACGAAGAGGCGGTTATTATACTCTAAGAAATCATATTCAGAAAAAGAAAGACATCCCCTTAGTCTCTACTGTAAAGCATCCATGTACATGTCCCCAGTGGACCACTCCTCTGAAACGCAGAAACTCTTGCCCCCATTTATTCATTTTGCTTGAGAAACAGAAAATGTTAATCTATAAAATCTTTTTCTTTGGTGTCAAATAATCCTTACTCCTGATTTAGCCCAGTGATATTGGGTATTGGCATCTTGATTTGAAATTTTTTAGCCTGAGTTGTTGGCCAGAGAATCCGTAAAGTCAACGCTAAAGATAAATTGTGCTTGAATATTAGCTTCTTTTTTTTTTACACTGGTAGGAGTACTTGCATTTCTTATTTAGACACGCCATTTAATATGTACTTTCATTATAGTGCTGCTGCTAGGTCTAGTAAACACATCAGCTTTAATCATTATGACCCCTCTGATATCAAACGTTTTGTTTTTTGGGGTTGTTGTTTTTTTTTCAACGTTTGACAATTGCTTCTTTTCTTTCTTGCAGTTTTGCCATCCCGTCCGTGTGGCTCCTGGGTGGTGTACAGAAACTTACTTTATTAGTCCACAAGATGAAATGTAGAGAAAAAAAACTATGTGGCAAAATACCGCATAGAATCAAACAATAAATAAATTCTAGTGTAAATTCCAAGTGAATTAGAAATGAAAGAAAAACAAAAGAAGCTTTAGGACAATAGTTCTGTCTTCAGATGAAAAGAAAAAAAAAAAGCAAGAAACCAGCGGTATTTATTCCAAGGCCCTCTGCAACCCTATAGATTTTGCTGTGGTTTATTAAAATAGTCTACCATTCTATGATATGTCAGGATTTTAGTGCAATTGAAATTTGTCAACCACTATATGAATAGGGTGAGATTTTTCTGACTAGGTGATCAGACCAATTTAAAAAGTTTCCTCTGACCAGGTGAATAATTCAAGCTGGTGAAAAAGACTCATCTCTGCAATCCCAATTGATTTCAAGCAAAGTACTGAAAGCCTCCTTTGTGTCGGTGATCGCCATTTTTAGGCATAACTTCGAATCATCAGTGCCACTACGTGAGAAACGCAATGATTGGTCCAAAATCAAAACCTGGTCAAAGAAACTAATTTGGTTTAGTCATACTATCTGGCTAGAGGAATCATCCCGATGTGAATTATATCCAAAAAGACAAATGGGTTATTTATTTCATTATGTGTCACAACAGCTGCACCTAATTGCTTATCAAGGTTTACCCAGCCCTCCTATACTTTCTTTCTACTTCCGTAAGTTTACAGCAAGGGCGGACATATTCCAGTTTTCATGCAACAAAGCGCAGCGGACACCTGTACATATACGAACTGTGCATATGTGTACACATAGTCAAATTGCTTCATATTTACACAGTGTATTTAGTCGAGCAAAGGCGGTGGGAATACGGATGTTAATAATCATATTATGTTTTAATATCGCCTATTCTAAGGAAGCCACCATGTTTACATACAGGCAGCAAAAGGGTGTTAATCCTCTTTGCTCTCTATCTATATGAAACCACGATAGGCCTCATCTTTTGTTAAGCCTGCAGGATACACCATTGCATCAGTGGTTAAGCCCTCCTGTCAGCAAAATGTCCTATGATTCGATATAATGATTTGCGGATGATTACAGAAACCGAAACGCCATAATAATTTGCATTTATGTGGAGCTTTAGTAATATTCGATATTACATCCGATCCGATTACGGCGCCTTTTTTGTCTTTCGCGTTACGGATACTGTCCTCCGTAGCATCAAAGACCCTGTCTAGTCAGCTCAACATGCAGGGTCTCTGGTAGCGTAATGCATGAGAGAAAATATGTGGCGAACCATGGTTGTAGTGCCTAGTTTTTCGAATCATATTTTCTCTGAATTGTTATCTTAGTGCTCTGCCTACCCCCTAGCTTCTGCTTACTTCTATTAACTTCAGAGATGGACAAAGAATAACATATTTAGAGAGTTTGAACAGATGGGCGTCTGGGAAAAAATAGGACAATATGGGCTTTTTGAGAGCATCCGAGCGGAGGAATGAGTGGCGAACAATGATCGTCGATATCTATTCCAGATCCGGAACTTGAAGAAGAAGAATGCATGGTAAGTATCCTCGCCTGTCACACAGTGGACCGGGATTCGATTCCCAGCATGGGAGGGTTTTCTTTTCCTGACACACACATTCAAGCCTCTTCCCCTTGCTGTGCCTAGTTAAAAAACCAGAGTGTATGATTTTTAGGATATTGCGAAATCCATGTCTTGGGAAACTGACCATTGCTCATTTCCGTCTCTTATTTTTACCCGCATAGTGAACAGACCATTTCGTAGTTGTGAAAACATCTGCCAATGCATGCGCGCAGTAGAAGACCCTTCGATGACGCATCACATAAACTTTTCCGCCCTTTCTTCCCTGATGGAAAGGCCTCGGGTCTGTTTCCTAAAGAAAGTCCTAGAGGAGGAGAAAAGCTATCTTGCCATTTAAATCTTAATTCATCACAAAGTTAGTCATCATCAAAATAATGAAGTGAACCTTTCAATTTCCCTGTCAATATAGTCTTTGATATAGGTCCTGGTTCATTAACCTAAAGAAACAGAAAACTATCGAGGCATTTAAATTCTATGTCAGCCATCATCAAATGAAGTGAAATGTTCGGTTACCCTTTAAATGGTATCTGTGGTATAGGCACTTTTGTCATTAGACACGGTGTGTGGGTATTTTTATATAACGAAACGTTTAACTGGTACGCAGACCTGTAAAGTCAGCAATGAAGCTGACAAGAAACAAAATACTAGCACCATTAGTGCCCTTGCATGTGTCCTCTATTTAGGCACACCATTAAATATTTTTAAACCATATGAAAAATTCAGATCAACATAATTATTTACTTCAAGGCCAGCAATATGTCGATAGCTCCTATCGTGACTGTTTTGTTAACAGCTGTTTCATTATTTCATCACACGGTCATCCTGCCTGTGGTGGGATTTTCTTTTTAAATGTCGAATGGTTTGTGTCGATACGGCCGAGAAGGTTGACCCATTCGATTTACTACAGTCCATACTTCCGCCATCATTTCGCTACCAAAACTGTTTTTAATTACGGCTTTCATAGAGACACTGATGCTTACTCTGTGTGTATGTGTGTGTGCGCACGCGCGCGTGCGCGCACGTGTGTATGTGTGTGCCACTCAGCCACTGTGTGTATGTGTGTGTGTGTGTGTGGATGGGCGGGTGGATGGGGTGAGGGTGAGGAGGGGTATAGATGTGCCACTGTGTGTGTCCGTCTCTCTCTCTCTCTCTCTCTCTCTCTCTCTCTCTCTCTCTCTCTCTCTCTCTCTCTCTCTCTCCCTCTCTCTCTCTCTCTGTGCGTATGTTGTTCAGAACAACAGTAGGGTCAGTGTCAGAATTTAAGATTTCGGGAACACAGCATGATTATCCTGATTACTCAGCATGCTGTCCGTCTCTGGTTCTTGCAGGCACCCAGTTATTATAAAACAATAATAGCCAACCGGCCATTATTACCTTTTCTTACCTTCTCTCTTCTCCCCTCGAAAGAAGATCGTTTCCTTTGGCCATGGACTTGTCAAATCACCTGAAAATGGTGTGCTGACATAAAGCTCTAGAAACAAATGAGATTGCGACACCTGCGTTGACGTTGCAGTAGCTGTGAAGAGCCTGCAGCATCCTCAAACAGCTTGCTGTCATGCAAAAGTTATTCATGTCCAAGGAGGGAAGGATTTTTGTTGCAATTCTTAAGGTACATTCAATGTCTGAAAGCATGTTCTTTGCATCTTGGCTCGTCAAACAGCGCCTGGATGAAAGGGCTACATTTGTCTTTTATCACTGTGGTCGTTGAATGTTTGACTGTCTGTTTTTGTAATTTACCCTTCACTTTCACGGATGGACAAAAAAACTGTATTGTGCACGTGCTGCACAGCGCAAAATCTTATGTGTCATAAACACATGTTCAAACTGCAGACACATGGGCTAAAATAATAATCTCAGCTCCACCATGAACGTCTGACTGCCGCGTACTGGCCATCTTATAATAAGCTTTCTTTTTAATTCGCTGATTGTTATTTCCGTCTTAATTTGGCTTCTGAAATACAACCAGTTTCAGAATTTAATCCATTCTCATCCTTAGCTTCCAATGTTTAAAAAGCATATTAAGGTGCCGTTGGCAATTCCCCATCCATATTGTTTATAACAAAAATAGAAGACCATTTTACTTCTCAGTTTATTGTTTAATTAGCAACAAGAAAAAATATTTTGTCTCATTTTCTTTCTTTTTTTTTTTCATTCTGGCTATTATATTTCAAAACATCATATAGGCTATCTCGAGCTTTTTTTTTTTTTTAGTGGCTTTCCAGATTGAAAAAGAATATAATTGATTCTCATCTTCAATATGTACTTTAAAAAGCAGGAGAAAAAATCACTATTCAAATGAACATCAAGAACGACTTAAAAAGGAAACAATATTTAAACGAATATTAGAACAATTTTTAAAAAACATTCAAACGGTTATTCGAAAGTTGGATTATTCGTAAGAGCGTGGATACAAATTTCAGACGTTACCTCGCCTGAAACACAAATTTTGGGTGTGAATTTGATTAACTTTGAACAGATCAGAGGAGCTACAGTTCATGGCGTGTCAAGCCACCGCCAAGAGATCGTTCCCATCACCGTTAGGTAGAATCTATACAAACATTCCAGTGACAAGTCCTTGTTAAATGCGGAGTAGGGATGGGTTTCTGCACGTACGGTTCACTTTTGACCAGGGTCTTGCACTGGAGATGATCATTGACTCCACTTCAGTTGTTTGAATTTCCCTATTCACCTTTGGCGTAACTCCACCCTTTCACTAGTTTGACTTGTTCTTGTGAATGCGTTTGAATATGTTAAAACGTAAGTGGCCAATAGACGTAGGTCTGGTAGCCCCCGTTCGCCGAACGTGCCGTTAACTATAAAATTGACTTAACGGGACAAAAGTCAGTGTTTGAAAATAAACGTTACATCACTATTGAATAGCAGCACTGGCAGTCAGCCAGGCTATCTCAATAATATCATTGCCTTAGCCATGCACACCTGGAGACAATGTATGTCTATTGATGAAATGTCCAGAGATACTGCACCCAAACAAACAAAAAAGTACGTTTTGGAACATTACTCGGCGCCAAATGATCCTCGATGAATATAAGAACAGAAACTAATGGAGAGAATCACTTAATTCACCCGAATGCACTCTATCAAGGCAAAAAAAAACGCAAAAATGTTCAGGTAAATCACAACATGCTCACTGAGGTCTTTTTGTCGTTATAGTTTGTTTCTTTTGTTCACCTGAATCTATTGTGAATACGTCGCTGTCACTTACATTTTGCAGGACAAAGAACATTTCACTTTCAGTTGAGACAACAGCAAAACCAAGCGCTCATGTAACGATAGCTAATGATCTAAACTCCTATGTATGGTTACAGACGTGTACCTTTGTTTTGTTTGAAGAGTTGGCGGATTGGGAATTGATGGAGACATGAGAGATCTTCTTATGTTTGTTTTTCCTCTGCAGGAAAAGTACTGAAATCACTGGATTAATGAGTCTCCAGGATTTGTAGTATGTTGTTGTTGTCATCAGTCAGTCTCAAAGACTAAAGGATTGGACTCTGGGTGTCTGTATGGCCTGACCAGTACAGCGTCGTGTGTGGCTGGACAAGCCTGTTCGGGAGTGACATTCCCTTTCACAGATGGCGCGGCTCAAGTATGACGCTGGTCTGCTTGGTTGTGGGCCTCTTTTCACTTCCGCTTTGCCTCGGGCTGTTGCCTGAGCGTTTCTTCATACAATGAGAGGCCTTGCTTCACTTCTTTATTTAGAGGAGGAATTACATCCAGCGGAACAAGACCATATCCAGGACCTGCTTTGCAGGCTGCCAAAGAGTAAGTGCCTCCAGGTCAAGCGCACTGATCACTGGGACACTGCACCAGCATAGCCAGTTTCATTTTTCTTCTTCTTTGCAAAACAAATAACAGTAAAAAAAAAAAAAAAAAACCTTCACATGACACAGGTATAAACCTTTAATTGCCCATAATGCCCCCGGATATAGGCTCGGGTCTTTTTCAAAGTGTGATTCTTTTCAGTTTCTTGAAATGTGATAATGTCAACTTCCATTTTTTGTCTGCAGTTTCCCACATCACAAATCAAACAGCAGGAAAGATGGTCTTCAATGTCTCTGGCAAAAACAAAACAAAAATCACGCGCCACAATTTTTTTTTTACGGACCCCACATTGGCTCAGATTCAATTTCAATCGGCATGAAGGGTGCAGCAGCTTCTTTACTTGGGCATCTGGTAAACGTTCAAATCAAAGAACTTTTGAAACAAATAAAGAAGAATATAACCAAACACAAGTCTTAATTGACAGAGCGAAGTTTGGGGAGTGCTATGAGGAGCATGGTTATATGAGTCACCACGTGGAAGGGCTGCTCTCAGCCTTTTTGCCTTGTTGTTGTAGTAATGCCTATTTAACAATACTATACAACAAACAAAAAAACCTCACTCTCTCCCCTGTTCCCTTTCCCTGTATCTATTCTCTGACACTAAACATATCCACACAGGGCTTTCTTGTCATTCTTAATCTTGGTAAATCTCTTGTTCTACTACTGAACAAAACACACTTGCACGTACACACGCTGCCCCGTATTTCCTAAAAACCACAGAAAAACTGTGGGGTCGCAGCAGGGCTATAAGCAAAGTCAAAATTGAGCAAAAAGAAAAGGTGGGACAAGGTGGTCTAGAGGCAAGGTGCTCGCCTCTCATGCCAAGGGTCCCGGGTTCTAAACCCGGGCAGTGCAGGCATGTTGGAAAGTGGATTTTTCTCATATTTTCATGTCCCTGGTCCTATTGGGGGGTAGGATCGAGTAGTTCTTGGAATTAGGATTTTTCTCATATTTTCAAGTCCCTGGTCCTATTGGGGGGTAGGATCGAGTACCTAGTCTTCTCGGATAAGGACGAAAAAATTCGGAGGGCCCGTGTGCACGTTGCGCACGTTAAAGATACCTTGGCAGTTGGAAATCGTAAAGAGCAGGCCGAAAGGCCGCTGCCCGGGCAAAATTGAAATTAATAGATTAAAATTTATCCATATCATCTCCCCCCCCCCCCCCCCCCGCCAGAACAAGAAATAATAAAACAAGTAAAGTGAGGTGTAAATGCCAAGGGCAGCGAACCTCCTAAAATAAAGACCTCAAATCAGCAAAAAGAAAAGGTTGTATGTTGCGAAGCCCCGCGTGAGAAATAAAACCCAAACAGTACAAAGCAAACTAAAGAGAAGACAGAAAATGCATAAATTTTCGGCTTTCGCCTTTGTCAAGTGAAAAAAAAACAACAAAAAAACGAACAATAAAAGACTTCAACAGGAACGAAGTGAAACAGTTTACTTAGCTGCGAGTTCTTGCTTCTTTAGCAGCACCAAAGCACGTCCGTCCGCCAAAAGCATGGAGCAAGAACCTATTAAGAACCTCCATGCTTTTGGCGGACGGACGTGCTTTGGTGCTGCTAAAGAAGCAAGAACTCGCAGCTAAGTAAACTGTTTCACTTCGTTCCTGTTGAAGTCTTTTATTGTTCGTTTTTTTGTTGTTTTTTTTCACTTGACAAAGGCGAAAGCCGAAAATTTATGCATTTTCTGTCTTCTCTTTAGTTTGCTTTGTACTGTTTGGGTTTTATTTCTCACGCGGGGCTTCGCAACATACAACCTTTTCTTTTTGCTCAATTTTGACTTCCCGTATTTCCTGTCTGATGTTACGTATACACACACATACACACACACACACCCACTGCCACACACATGCAAACACAGACTCACTGACCTGCATCCCCTACCTATGTTTACCTACCTTCACATGCTTCTTGCAATTGCTTATCCCTGAATTGACCATATCCTCACACAGGCTCCGATCTTTTCTCATTATCCAGATCTGATCTGTCCTGAAGAACAATTTGACCTATCTTGTTACTCTGAGCTGACCTATCTTTTGAACACACACTGACATCAGGATATAATATGTCGACCCCAGTAACTCATACAAATGTGGGGGGGGGGGGGGGGGTGCCCGCCTCTCATGCCGAAGGTACCGGGTTCGATCCCCGGTCAGTGCAGGCATGTTGGAATTTTTTTCGGGGGGGGTGGGGTGGGGAATTCCTGTCTCTGGTCCTATGGTAGGTAGGATCGAGCACTTAATCCTTTCGCAGAAGAATGAAAACTTCGCAGGGCCCGTGTGCACGTTGCGCACGTTAAAGATAGCTTGGCAGCTAAAAGTCGAGAAAGGCAGTCCCGAACAACGCTGCTGCTCAGGCAAAAATTCTAAAACAAAAAACTAATCCCTACCACAAAAACACACAGAAACAGGAACAAGACAAGTAAAAAAAAAAGACACGAAGAAAAGTGAGGAGTAAATGCCAATAAAGACCTAAAACAACTCATACAGTTGTTCTATCTCCCTTGACTCCACTTTCAGGGGCGTTTTGGCTTGAAAGTTTGAGCTCCTCTGGACAAGAAATCATGAAAATATGCAAATGTTCAGCATTATTATTAACTATTAATGGGCAAACTATCTCACTCTATAAAAAAATAAAATGGTGGCGAGAGTATTTCATTGTGGTGCAAAGTCAATTTTTGCCCTTGCTCCACGCAAAAAGCTTGGAAAGCAGTTTAAAAAATTATAAACTTAATTTTCCTGATTTACCCAGCCTCTTTTCTATCGACCCATTGTGGTCAGTCAAGTTTAAAGCAATCTTCAAGAATTGATGTTATGGAAATACAGTGATCTGATGAAATGAATAGGAGATGTACCAGACGTCAAATGAAGTCCATTGATGGCGTGAAGCCAATTTTTGCACAAACTGGACCCAGAACATTAATTTGTAAACAGGAGTGGCGATGTCTGTTCTTCCTTTTCTTTAACTTATCCACGTTCTCCCAGGTTCATGTAAGTTCGCTCTCGCATCCAAACTATTTTCTGTATTCCCATTTTTAACAGCTGTCTACTTATTTATTTATGTAAGGGTGACCTTGTGATGCATTCTCCGCTAACCCTTACATTGTGGTGCGTCGTAGAGAAATGAAATTTTCAATACTGATGAAGTTCATCTCAAGCGGAGTTTTGGCGAAGACAAAAATAATTTTTTTTTAATCTCTGCTGGCTTTTTTTTTGTTGTTTATTTTGTTTTGTTTTGTTTTTCGTACTATAAGTTATTTCGATGAATGTATGATTGGTGTCAACGTTTTAGGCTGTATTACCCTTCGCTAACATACATAGAAATACGTCAGCGAGGTACAACTATGTTCACTGCGAGTCCCCCACGCATGCGCACCGCAGCAGGGTGAATCAGAATTGATTACATCATATCAAAGAGTAGTTGTTGGTAAATTAGATAGTGTTCTAGAGGTGGAAGTATTTCGGTAAGGACGAGATATCCCAATGGGTTTTCTTCTTTCTGTGTCTCAATCATATCCTATTTCTTCATAATCCTGTCATCTGAAAATGAATACCACTGAAAATACATTGCGGTTTCTGTGTTAAACACCCACTTCTTCTGTGGTCCGACTCAGGTTAAGCCTTTTACCCTTAAATACACATTTTCACATAAGGATGTTACATTTCGTAAAGACAAACTGTGCTTGAAAGCACACTTCACCCATCGTCTTCGCAAATATGCATAATTATACAAATTTAAATTTTTAATCTAGGCTTGCTCTGAATGTCCACACAAAAAGGCGTTTGTATGTAGAAAAGATAATAATGTATGTATAACTATGTGTATGCTGGTGAATCACAGAGATGACGCAGTGTGGGGAAAACACATTTCATGGTGGATTACTTCAATGTGTGCTCATTATAAAGAGGCCAGATCTCCAATGGTTTCCTATTGCCTTCCCAACTACTATTGGGACCATCCCTGCTAGTACAATTACTATTACAATCACCACTATTACTAATTTTTTAACTATTGCAATTGCTCGTGCCAGTTACTCATGCCGATTATATAGTTACAGGTACCAGTGTCACAAATCCCAGACTGGGAGATGTAATAAGTATGACAGGACAACAATCACGAACAAACAAGTTAACACTTAACAGAACAATCCATCAGACTCACACATTTATTAAACATAATTATACATATAATAGCGCAATTACATACATTATATTATTGAAATGACTGCCGTACAACGGCCTTATTCTCACACACACTCTCCCTCGGATCCACAATCCGGTAGTTACTCCTAAAGGCACTTCGGCCTCAGCCTCTCCCCTCAGGGTCTTAATAGTACATTAATGATTCACTGGCACCGCAGTCTCTCAATATCACCTTCCTATTGTCATACACCTTAGCACTCCCCTAGCACCTCCGCAGGGCAATAACACATCATTATTTCCATAGCCATCAACATGGCAACAACATAGTATCAGTTCACTAGCCTATCAACATGGCAACAATATAGTATCTCATTCACTCTCATATCTACGTCCCTGTCCGTGGCCTGACTGCCACGACTTTATGTGCCTCTACTGTCCTGCACTGACAGCCTCCCTTCTGGCCTATGTGTGGCCTCCGGCCCTATGCTGGCCTATCCCCTGTGCTCATCGAGGTGGCTCTGCGGCCCGTCCCCGACACCTACAAGAATAACATTACATTGGTATAATACCCTACCATTTCTATTCACTCCACCTCTCCTTACAACCCATGAAACGTACACACACTAGTTCACCTTTCACTCACCACACATCTTACGGTAACACACCTCCATCGGAGTACACACTACTCACTCGCGCTACAAATCCATGAACTCACTTTCATCTATCGCTCGTGGCGCACATTGCTATATCCAATATCAAGGACTTCCACATTCCTCACATATACTTATTCACATCATGGTAATAGACGAATATAATATAATACATCAATCATAATAATCAATCAACGTTCTACATACCAGTCATAACTGGAAAGACTCTCACTAGTCTTCTCGACTGCTTCCCCTTTATGTCCGCCCGATGGGCTTTTATTCACAGGTCCGATCCCTAGGACCTTCTAACTTGCAGTGATAGTAATACCGCGCTTTCGCCTCCTTCAGACCCCGCCCCCACTACTCACAACAGCACGCTTAACTTGCTGTCTACTGTGAGCCTTTCTTACTCTACACCCGCTCTGTAGCAATCCCCTTAATTGCACTCACTCCACTCGTGACATCATCCCCCACCCCAAAAAAATTAATGCAATTAATTTCAAATCGCATCAAGATGACTGTCAACGAGTGAGCGTGAGCAATACCTACACTAAAAAAAATGACCTAGCAGTTCCCTTAGTATATAAAATACCGAAATCAGGGGAAAATATGGGGATCAATATGGCCTGCAATATGCATATATGTGTCACATCATGAATAGCTAACTAACCACAATACTTACTACCGAATCAAAAACCATTCAACCTATCAACCATTCTTCATATCATATTTATAATGTCAATATTTTAAAGTCGACTCATTCACCCAGATCCTGTCAATGTTCCTGTCCTCCGATGTATAAGCTCCTGAAATCTTGCCCTAGGCTCGACTAAGGTAGTCGGCAATATGATTGCTGGTTCCTGGAATTGGTTGAATAACGAAGGTATACGGCTGCAAAGCCCATGCCCATCTAGACAAGCGTGGGCTGGACGAACGATTCTTCGACAAAAATGTCAGTGGCTTGTGGTCTGTCTGGATACAAAATTCTCGTCCCATGAGATACGTCCCAATTTCTGGACGGACCAGACAATGGCAAGACACTCACGCTCTATCACAGAATACTTTCTTTCTCTCTGCAATAACTTCCTACTGACATAACATACAGGATGGAGACATTCGTTCTTCTCCTGTAGAAGACAAGCGCCGACACCAGAGTCCGACGCATCCGTTCTGAGGATAAAATTAGATCGAAAATCGGGTAATATCAGAATGGGTGACGATGATAATGCTGTCACCAAATTATCAAATGATGTCTGACATTCAGACGTCCACTGGACCTTATCGGGTTGTCCCTTCTTAGTAAGGTCAGTAAGAGAAGATGACAAGGAGGAAAAATTTGGAATGAACTTTCTGTAATAATTTAAAATTCCCACTAAGCTTCTGACTTGTTTCTTTGTTTTAGGGATTTGCAACCCTACTAACTTGTCAATTTTTGTTTCTTCAGGTCTCTGAACACCTCTACCCACAATATGTCCTAAGAATATTATCTCTGGACATGCCAAATCCATCTTTGCGGGTTTAGCAGTTAACCCAAAATGACGTAATCGTTGAAAAATTACTGTTAGTGTCTGAATATGATCAGACCATGTCGACGTATGGCATGCTATATCGTCAAAGAATGACACGACATTAGGTATGTCCTTCAACACCAATCTCATTAATCGTGCAAACGTCGCTGGCGCGTTTACCAACCCAAATGGCATGACCTTAAATTGGAATAATCCAATGGGCGTTTGGAACGCCGTGTATTGTTTAGACTCCTCAGTAAGCGGGATTTCCCAATACCCTTTCGTCAAATCTATCTTGGAAAACCACGTGGACCCGGCCAATGAAGCTATTAATTCCTCCTGGAACGGAATAGGCTCCCTATCGCCTACCGTAATAGTGTTCAATCTTCGAAAATCAATACAGAACCGCACCGATCCATCAAGTTTTTTCACGAGGACGATGGGTGATGAATACGGCGATGTTGATGGTTCTATCACATCTAACTTCAACATTGACTCAACTTCCTTTATGACTCTATCTCTCGAAGAAAAAGGCAACGGATACGGTCTAAGAAATACTGGCTTATCCGAAGTCAACTTTATTTGGTGCTGGATCACCGTAGTGCGACCCGGCAAATCCGTAACAACGTCCGGAAATGACGCTAACAGGGTCTCAAGTTCCCTACTCCTTGAACTCGTAAGGTCAGGGTTAATTTTTACGTCCCTGTAACCTTGTGTCGGAGTTAACTCCGGCAATTGAATTTGTAACTCCTCCTGCGCCTCGGTGTCGCTTACGTCACAGTCCAACTGGTCTACGACCCCCGTACAAGCTGTAGAGAAGACAGTCTCCTCTGGTCTTGTCTGTGCACACAGATACTGTGGTCTCTCATAAAATCTCTGTAGCATATTAACATGGAAAACCTTACTCGTTCCATCAATGTGGATAGCGTAATCTACCTTTGAAACAACTCGCTCAATAACATAAGGGCCTTTCCATGTCATCAATAACTTATTATGGTCCGTAGGTAACAACAACAGAACCTTGTCTCCTGGCTTAAAAATTCTCAGTTTGGAACCTCTATCTTTATAGTCTTTTGCTCTTTTCGAAGCGATACCAGAAGCTTCTTCTGCTATAGTGCGCGCTGAAGATAGTCTTTCTCTTAAATCAACAAGGTACTGAAACACCGAAATCTGCTCATCGTCTCCCGATGATGGCGACGTCATCATGTCCCGAAGAACATCAGTTGGGCCCCTAGGACTACGACCGTACATCATTTCGAACGGCGAGAATCCCGTTGACTCCTGCCGTACCTCTCTGTACGCGAATAACACTGCGGGGATATATCTATCCCAATCTTTAGGGCGATCAGCAGCTACCTTACGCAGCATCGACTTCAACGTCGAGTTCAATCTCTCGCACATGCCATTAGCCTGCGGATGATAAGGGGTGGTAGTGATGGGTTGTATACTGAATAAGCGGAACAATTCCTTCATCATCTGCGACGTAAATTGCGCGCCCCTATCAGACAGAATTTGCTCTGGTATTCCTACCCTAGCGAAGATTGCAAACAACGCTTCCGCGACCGCCTCAGACGTTATGGTCCGCAGAGGAACCGCCTCTGGCCATCTCGTAGCATTACATATGACCGTTAAGAAAAATCGATTCCCCCTATCGGTCGCTGGGTGAATGGGGCCAACAAGGTCTATCGAGACCTTTTTAAACGGTTCCGAGACCGTGGGGATCTTCTGAAGAGGGGCCTGGGGTGTACGACCCTTATGCGTCGTCTTTTGGCACGCACTGCACGTCTTACAATAGACCTGCACATCTCTGTGGATCGATGGCCAGTAAAAATTTTTAAGAACCCTTTCTTTGGTTCTAGCTATCCCCATATGACCCGCTAATGGGACATCATGCGCCAAATGCAATACTGTTGCGATCAGCAACGCTGGCACAACGACCTGCTTTAAAATGGAGGACACCGTTACATACTTACGGAACAGAATGCCCGCGTGAACAATAAAGGAGGACGACCCGTTCTTATATCTCCTCGTTTTCTCGGTTCGTGCTTCCCCAAAACATGGGTTTAATGATGGGTCCTCCCTTTGTAATCTCGCCAAGCGCTCTGGCGTGATATCTAGGTTGACCGCTGGCGTCGCCAAAGGTCTAATCTTATCTTTATCCGCTACCCGTCGACGTGTCTCGACCGCGGCGCAAAAGTCAATACCTTTTGATTGCGACCATGCTTGCACGTTCTCATCGGAAGGGGAAACTACCCGTGATACATTCCCAATGATGAGCTGGGCGCCTGGAAAACAACCAACGACTGCTTCGACTTCCCCGCTAAGAAAAGGTGTATCTATCATTATTCTTGCCATGGGTAATTTCTCAATGGCCCCCGAAAATTGGATGCACGGGACAGTCTCACCTGTAAGCTGTGAATCCCGAATGCAGTCTCTATGCACTCCCACAACGGTAGATCCCGTATCTCGTAAAACCGAGACCGGTTCGTCCCCAACAAACCCCGGATAAACCCTAAGACCACCTCCTGTATGACATGAATTTATAACGGGGATCTTTCTCCCACAAGGTAAAACACCGGAAGATAATAACTTCTCACAACTGGGACACTTAGAATACTGTCCGCCTCCGTTGTCCGATGTAACACACGCAGCCGCATGATGAAATTTATTTGGGGAACATGGACTGGAGCTACTGTCCACGTTCGCCGCTATCCTACCTGCAGGGCAGTTCACGCTGATGTGATCTGCTCTTCCGCAGTTCCAACACTTCGCGGCCCTACACTCGCGTGAAAAGTGACCCACGCGTCCGCAAGTCCAACACTCCGCTCCCTGTGCTGCACTAGGCCTGGGTCCCCGTGACCCATCGCGACCGGAACTAGAGTCCCTATGCCGTCGGTCATCGGCAAAGGTCACAATTCGCCCCCGGCCATTACCGCGACCTAGCCCTCCTGCTCGGTCAAACTTACCGGGTCCATATGCAGGGGATTGGTGATAGCCCCTACGCTGCCCCTGGGCTTGCCCACTATAGGCACCACGCTGACGCGACCTGTCCCTAAGTCCTGCCGGCGACCCTTCGACAACGGCGACGTACCCAGCATCTTGGACGTACGCCCTGGCGACTGGTTTGGACGGGTGCGCCGTACGGTATGCCTCCGCCAACTTAGACGCCTCCTGCACCGTCGCGGGTTCGTTCTCTTTCAGGAAAGCCACCAGATCTTTGTGGCACGACGCGTACAGCTGGTCCCGGATCATTAAGTCTTTCAGTTTAGCGAAATCCGTGCCCACATGCGCCAAGTCTACCCAGTTCGCGAAATACTCCGTTAGTCTCGCGACGAAGGCAGCAAAGTCCTCCCTGGTATCTGCGCGTGCTCGCCTAAACTGCTCCCGGAAATATTCCTCGGTACGCGCAAATCGGCGAAGCAGCAAAGCCTTCAGCTTATCGTAATCTTGCACGTCTTCGCGCTGTAGCTCTTTAAAGTAAGTTAACGCTCGCCCCTGCAATAGAGACGCCAGGTACGTGGCCCATAATTCCTTATTTTCCCCCCATTGCAATTGTGCGTTCAGTTCGAACCTGTAAAGGAAGGCGTCTATGTCGTCCTTCCGGTCGTCGAACGTAGGGAGCTTAATCCTAACGCCACCTTTATTGCGTACCTGCCGCTCAACTGTTTCTGTTGGCGCACTCTTTTTGATTTCCAACTCGGCGATTCTTATTCGCGCCTCTCTCTCCTGTTGCTTATCCCTAGCCTCTATCTCCCGCTCTTGGGCTTCTATCTCCCTTAACTTTAACTCCCTCTCCTGCTCCCGTTCCTTAGCCTCTCTTTCCTGTTGCTTAAACTCCCTTTCCTGTTCCTTATCCTTAGCCTCTCTTTCCTGTTGCTTAGCCTTAGCCTCTCTTTCCTCTTCTCTCTGTCGCTCTTGAGCCTCTTTTTCTTGCTCTCTATCCTTAGCACGCTCATCGCGCAAATCCGCCTGCTGTTCTTTAATCCAGCCGCGTAGCTCCTCTCCCTCCAGGCCAAGTTCCTTACCCAACTTCATTAGTTGTTGGAGTTCCGCCATTTCACAGATTTATGGTTATGGTATGTATTATGCGAACGACCAACCTGTCGGTATGATCACTAACGATACGACCAGAGACCTGAGATCACACCAGATATAACAATACCCAGTTCAGAATACAATTCAGAAATTTACCTTTACAGCACAACTACTTCTATATCTACAAAATGTATAGCACTATTAATTATAAAAGAATAGAAAAGACAAGAATAAGGAAATTTAGTAGAAAGACCACAAGGACGTCAAGGACAACGAACCCGGCTAGGACAAGGCTTCTACAAAAAAAAACTATAATGGAAAAAAAAATGCAACCTACTACGCCGATTACACTACAAGGTACGAACAAGAACAGAGTCTGAAAAAAAAGAACGTATCTACAGAAAGGTAGAAGAGGGACAAGAGAAACGTCTTCCTAAAACAACGAGGAAGATAGAACGCTACAATCTAAACAAAAATACAGGTCCCTACAGAACTGGTCACTGTGATGAACGAAGTTCCAAAGTTTACCACACCTTTTTAAAAGGATAAACTAAGTTCAACACAGCAAACCCGCGCCACCGCCCGTATAATCAATAACGACAACAAAAACAGCAAAAACAGGGAAAAAGACAGATCAAAGGGACAGCCCACAATCCAGGGCACAAAATTTCAGCTTCACTTAACTTTGAATTTTGAGTTTAACTCCTCCCCTTAATCGGAGCTCTGGCTGCTTGTCTCCTCAGGCTGCACGCACACTCTGCAGAAATTTAAGTACACATTAATACATATTCATCAAAATACATGCATCAATACATATTCATAAATATACATAAATCATATCATGAAAATTCCATTCATCCCACGAACAAAGACAACAGCATGAATTCCTAGCACAACAGAAAAACAACTAGATATAACGAATACAGAATGTCAGAATGACCACAGGTAAACAGGACGAGCCCCCATTGTCACAAATCCCAGACTGGGAGATGTAATAAGTATGACAGGACAACAATCACGAACAAACAAGTTAACACTTAACAGAACAATCCATCAGACTCACACATTTATTAAACATAATTATACATATAATAGCGCAATTACATACATTATATTATTGAAATGACTGCCGTACAACGGCCTTATTCTCACACACACTCTCCCTCGGATCCACAATCCGGTAGTTACTCCTAAAGGCACTTCGGCCTCAGCCTCTCCCCTCAGGGTCTTAATAGTACATTAATGATTCACTGGCACCGCAGTCTCTCAATATCACCTTCCTATTGTCATACACCTTAGCACTCCCCTAGCACCTCCGCAGGGCAATAACACATCATTATTTCCATAGCCATCAACATGGCAACAACATAGTATCAGTTCACTAGCCTATCAACATGGCAACAATATAGTATCTCATTCACTCTCATATCTACGTCCCTGTCCGTGGCCTGACTGCCACGACTTTATGTGCCTCTACTGTCCTGCACTGACAGCCTCCCTTCTGGCCTATGTGTGGCCTCCGGCCCTATGCTGGCCTATCCCCTGTGCTCATCGAGGTGGCTCTGCGGCCCGTCCCCGACACCTACAAGAATAACATTACATTGGTATAATACCCTACCATTTCTATTCACTCCACCTCTCCTTACAACCCATGAAACGTACACACACTAGTTCACCTTTCACTCACCACACATCTTACGGTAACACACCTCCATCGGAGTACACACTACTCACTCGCGCTACAAATCCATGAACTCACTTTCATCTATCGCTCGTGGCGCACATTGCTATATCCAATATCAAGGACTTCCACATTCCTCACATATACTTATTCACATCATGGTAATAGACGAATATAATATAATACATCAATCATAATAATCAATCAACGTTCTACATACCAGTCATAACTGGAAAGACTCTCACTAGTCTTCTCGACTGCTTCCCCTTTATGTCCGCCCGATGGGCTTTTATTCACAGGTCCGATCCCTAGGACCTTCTAACTTGCAGTGATAGTAATACCGCGCTTTCGCCTCCTTCAGACCCCGCCCCCACTACTCACAACAGCACGCTTAACTTGCTGTCTACTGTGAGCCTTTCTTACTCTACACCCGCTCTGTAGCAATCCCCTTAATTGCACTCACTCCACTCGTGACAACCAGACAGAGGTATCGATCCACAGACAGTTAGATGTAACACTATTACTATTATTACTATAATTGTTACTACTGCCACCGTTCTCTACTATCACTACAACTACTGCTGTTGCCACTTCCACCGTTAAAACCATCTTCTTCATCTTCCCCCATTCCCCTTTCCTCGTCCAGCAGCTGCAAAATCTACGAACGCTCTTGATACTTTTATGTGTTACATTTATACAAAATACTTCCCGACGAATGATCTGTTGTGCTTAGGTAAGACATTAAAGCATAGAAAATTATAAAGTTCTAATATTATCCATTACCCACAAGATTGTGTGCATTCTTTGTTCTAATCTGTCATTTCACATCATTCAACATTATACCTTTATAATAATAATTATAATGAAGATCATTTATATAGCGCCTAATCCAAACAAGTTCGCTCTAGGCGCTTACAGAAAGTTTTGTTCTCTCGATTTGCATCTCTCTCTCTCTCTCTCTCTCTCTCTCTCTCTCTCTCTCTCTCTCTCTCTCTCTCTCTCTCTCTCTCTCTCTCTCTCTGCTTCTTTCTCTCTCCATCTCTCTCTCTCACTCTACCCCTCTCCATCTCAGAAGCAAATTGTAACGCAGCCTGTTAGGCGCAGTTCTACGACTCACAATAGTTCACAACTGTATTATAAAGTATTATAATAATATTTGAATAATATTAATACATATTTAATAATGAATAATAAATTATTGTTGGTGATGATTTATGTCAGCAGCACTGAATGTAATTTGGACACCTGCGTTTCTTTCAGTCGATTTTGCGAAATCCGGTTTCTTCCTTTCCTGATTTTATTTTTCTATCATAATAATTAGTGTAATATTTACTTTTTAAAGACACATGCAGGAGCTGCCATAATAATGTTTGACGTGTGTTTGCATAAAAATAAAACGCACAAAACAGTGTGCATGAAAGAATTTCACCTACTGTGAAATGAAACAATATTTCTCTGTGTTTAAGTTTGAAACGGTCTTGATCCATTAACAGTTGTACAATTCATTATCTAAACTTTTCGTTGATGATTATGTAAATGATTTCGATGATACTGAAAGGAGGATAAGACGATTTTAACAAATTCCAAAAATTCTTTAAGTGTCACTTCTTTTCTCTTGACACATACAAGAGGACTTCAAAGCAGAGGAAGAAAGATACGTTACTAAAGTAAACGTTTTTTGTCTCAGTCTTGAAAATAGCCCAGGCGTTAAGGAGGTTAGCATATACTTAGCAAACTCCTCTGTATTCAGACTCAGTATTCAGACTGAATGAAAGCGGGGAGGGAAAAAAGAGAGATGTTCTTTGATGGGGGAGACCAAAGAGGGACAGTATAATGTGCTCGGGGCAACCTCATCCTGACTGTGACATCATGCCGACGCCAGAATTATGAATAAACTAGAGCAAGTACATAGTTAGCTATAAAGAAACCGAGGACATCTCCGAAAGGAGCAAACCTAATCCTACGACAGTACTTACCAGAACCTAATATTGCTAACGTAATAGTCAAAATAGTCGTTCTTCCATATGACACAAATAAGCGGCTTCTAAAACAATGGGATCTACTGGGCTAACTTCAAGCCCTTTGACATCAATTAATACAGTTTTAAAGAGTTTTACGAGCTATAAAATTCTAATAATGCATTTTTAAAAAATCATTGCGTTTGTGTTTGAAGTTTTGAACCCGGAGTCAGAAATGGTACATGGATGGCTGAAATTTAAATAAACAAAATGGCAAGAACAACTATCTGTCCCCTGTATACTCAGGCTTGACGGTAAAATGTCCTAACTATGTTAAATCAAACGTTGCATAAGCCTAAGAGATTGTGATTGGAGTTTTAAACCCCGAGACCGCTTCTTTATTTTCCACCATCAAGTTTAGTGACACAAGGACACCAGAAGTACTACAGATCTTTCGGTCAATAGAGATAGACGCCAGGTAGACGGCGGACCTTTTTGTGTTTCAAATACTCACATTCAAAGTTAACTGTAGGGAACTCTTGTAAAACTTTTGAGGACAGCTTTTGACCTCGTTCCTTCCAAATATAAATTTGCCTAAAGGGTCACCCAAAAATGCAAATATTTCGGAAGCAAAACCGTAAGCAGAAATTATTCACCTATGGCATGAAAAAAAAAAGAAATTATTAGTAACTATACACCGCTTTTTAACAATAATTCATGTTTGATTTTAGATGGAAAGCCCTACAACGTGTTGCTCCGTAGGCCTGGGTACATGTGTACGTGTGTAGTGACACAATACAACAATGAAAAAATCAAAATTATTGCTCACTTCGGGAACTAAATCACTGGAAGTCAGCATCCACAATAATTGGTTAATACAGTCAAGTCTGATTCAAGTTTTTTTGTTCCTCCCGACTGTTCTTCATTCTTCCCACAGCAAACGGTGGTCAGAACAACAACCATGGGGAACAGTGAAAACATGTACTCACTGGGTAGCAGAATGAAAGAATGAAAATCTTTAACAGATGGACAAAGCTTTGCAATGAATGGAGGCCTAGAAAGGAAAGCGGTCAAGACGGCGCTCCGGGAGACGATGGAGAGATGGTGACATGCAGACAGGTGGACAGGCATGGTCATGACCGACAGAAAACAGAGAGAAATGGAAGTCATTAGCAGAGGGTTTCATTCTGCCGTGGTCGGACAAGGCCTAACAATAAAAAGACTGTACGAAAGCTGATGTGACCGG
Organism: Onchidella celtica; assembly: GCA_963931925.1. Classification (NCBI taxonomy): domain Eukaryota; kingdom Metazoa; phylum Mollusca; class Gastropoda; order Systellommatophora; family Onchidiidae; genus Onchidella; species Onchidella celtica. The sequence goes on along the minus strand of OZ007575.1, from coordinate 40,962,597 downwards.
TGATGGCATGTCCCTGCTCATTTCAGTCACATAGGTATGATTTTGTCACAAATGGGATAAATTGCATCACTTTGCGTTACAAAGACTCCGGGGGCTTTTGTTTGTTTTTTCTTGCAATCCCGTGTAGTCTGTGGGATGACACTACCATTTTGATCAATAGGCTTCAGTGTATTTACACTCTGAGTCAAATATAAAAAAGAAGGCGAGGAATCCTTATTTGCAGTGTTGTACCCTTTTATCTAAGGTCCGTGGCAGCTCTATCGCGCCGACGTCTTGTCGGCAGCCGCGCCCTGTGACAAAGGTGGATACTGGCTATTGATGAAGCTCATGTTCAAATATTGACCAACTGTAGGTGTTTGAGTGAGTAATTTCGACGTAATTTGTGGGCATACAAAAACCCACGCTGTACGCATTCCCGCCTAAAGACACGTGAGGGTTGTCAAATTAAGCTTAATGCCATCTAGAAATCTTTAAATATTATTGTGGCACAGCTGCAAGATATCTGAAGTCACAGTAGAATGATAGCTATCAATTTGTTTCAGGAAACATTTATTCAGTGTCTCCATTCTCAAACCCGAATGGTTAGTCTGGCTCGATACATTATTCGAAGACTGACAATACATGCATGAATTAAATTAATCACTATGGAGACGTTTCTGATACTGAGTTCCTGGAAACCAACCCTAGCTCTAACCCTAACCTGCTCCCAATCTGTTCGAACAACTTAGCCCTGGCGTCCGTTTGGCCCGCACTTTGCAAAATAAAAATGATAGCGGATTTATAAAGTCCAGCAAGTATGATTAATTAAAGTTTCCAAACCCAGCGTCAATAACCAGTTTATTTTATTGGTGCCTACCGACCCCTCATAATATAGGACCACTATTTACACACGTTTACAGATACCATGGTGCATTTGAAGTATTCTCTAGTGGCGCTAGGGATTCTTCTACTCAGCCAAACTAAAAAACTATTTTCAAACACACTCCATTAATTGATACTTATGTGTTACATTTTGTAGGAATGAAAGAAAGATAAGATTCTATTATGAACCACACAAATGAAGGTAATTTTACCTATGCGAACACCTTACAGTTCCCTCATACGTGTATTTGACCATGCTAGTCATCAATGGCCGAACCTTCCTTCTCATCACGGGCCGTGGTCAATGACAAGAGATCAGTATAATTTTCAAAAGGAGTGCCAGATGAACAGTAAACTGATTCAGGGTAACAGTCAATCCCAGTCACATTTGGCACAATAATTAAGGGCCCGACCAGGTCCTTATATAATGACGCAAATTTTCGGTTTGTGGAAACGCTCTGGGAGATTTATTTTGAGAATATTAAGTGTTCCACAAATCAGAGCAAAGGTGGGCAGCTGAGTAATGACTAAGTCTAGTTCTAAAGTGATCAAAGATCTTCGGTAATTGGTGGAAATCCTATATGTTTTTTGTAAATAATGTGTTGACTTGCTGTTCGTTTGTCCGATCTATTGATTGATAGGTTTCTTGTATTTCCGAAAGACGAGAAAAAGAAACCGAAAGACGAGAAAATGGTCGATTAGATTTTATTATAATAATATGGATAATAGATAGATGGAGATTGCATGATCAATTTCTTCCCTTAGATTGCATGGTTAATGGATAGATGAAGATTCCATGATCAATTTCTTCCCTTAGATTGCATGGATAACAGATAGATGAAGATTCCATGATCAATTTCCTCCCTTAGATTGCATGGATAATGGATAGATGAAGATTGCATGATCAATTTCCTCCCTTAAATTGCATGGATAATAGATAGATGAAGATTGCATGATCAAGTTCCTCCTTCAAATTGCATGGATAATAGATGAAGACTGCATGATCACTTTCCTTCCTTGGATTGCATGGATAATAGATTATAGATGAGGACACTAATTCGTTGTCAAGTTGATGTTCTTTCATCCGACATTGGGCAATGATTTGCTTCATACTGAAATCAGCATCATTATCCATACCCATCTCATCCTTGAGCCTTGCGAAAAACAAATAATATTATGTTAAACAGGTATCTGTTTTTTTTTAATATCTTTTCTCGGGACTTGCCGTGTGTGGATGAACTTTAGAAGGGGAAAGGGGGTGGGGCGGAGGGAGGATTTTTAGCTTACTGTTCTGCATTCTGTCCCCGATATGGAGCTGAGACTGTTGACGCCTGTGAAATGCCTTTTTTTTTTTTTTAATCTCCTTACCACGACTATTAAATAATAGTTTTGTACGGATTTAAGAAAGAACAAAGGAAATCGAGAGTATTTTTAATTGACAATACTTCACCTATTCATCTGCTAAGCAGTTCATCGATAATTCAGCGGACCTTAAGAAAGTAACCGATTTTCTTAAGGACTCTAATAAAAAATGAGATAAATTTAAAATCCAAGGTGATGGCCATTTCCCCCCTGAGCTGACGACCTGACCCGCATTCGCTTTCTTCATCATCACTCTGGCAAACTGGGCCAGAACTGTAAAGCCTAGACGTAAACATCAAACTTTGTTGTGCTGCACTATGGCGTCGCTGTCGCTTTGCATTTTTTTAAAAATCTAAATGAATGATTGGAGATGCTTTCATATGCGAGAGCAAGGAGACACGGACCCATGCATTACAAAGTCAACGTGAACACGAAACTAAGACACGTCGAGTGCATTACGACAGCAAGTCGCACGTGTGCGTCTGGCAAATAGCCAGCTTTTGGTCCTGTTATTTTAAATTGTACCACAGTGGTCGTAATCTCGAAGGCTCTTTAGGACTATTCCATATTTTGTGTTGGTAGTGCAATCTTCTTGATACTAGGCCAGGGTCAGAGTCAAAAATTGGCAAAAAGAAAAAGTTGTATGTAGCAAAGCGTTGCGTAAGAAATAATACCCAAACGATACAATAAAACGCAAATTAAAAAAAGGGAAGAGAGAAAAATGCCGATATTTCAGTTAAAACCTTTCTCAAGGAAAACAAAGCAGGAAAAAAATGAACAATTGAACAGATAAAACAATCGAACAATGAAAAAAATGTAGAACATGAAATATTTATAGAATAGTAAATCAATCCTGGACAAGTGGCCTCAAAGAAGCCCTGACGACCAAGGGCATTACGCTTAGACAGGCTTCTCAGCTGGCTGCAGAGTGAAAGCTCTTTTTGCGACGCCCTCCATGGTACAAGCAGACTGAAAAACAAAAAACAGCAACACTGCAGTGACGTTGTCGAAATTTGTGCATGCATGCGGCGTGCTATCCTGAATGTCTGACAATACGGACGCATTTCTTTGTATCCAGTTATGCCCTTGGTGCATCGTGCTGATGTAGTTGTTGGGTGTCCGCCGGCCAAAGAGACACGATCTGAACAGAATAAGTGTAATGTTTGTCACCCTCTACATACAACACTTGGAACCCATTGTACCCGCTTGATGACATCCGAAAACCAGCAACTTTCATAATTACTCCCACTTTTGTTTTCTGCACTCCTAATTCTTCTCATTCCTCTTTCACCTCCGTCCCCTGCCCCCATCCTTATCTTCCGACTTCTCCATCTTCTTCCTCCTCATCCTCCTACTCCGTGCCCCTCCTCCCATCCCCACGGCCCGCCCTCAAAAATAATATATAAAAAAAAAACAAACAAACTACCACAGTGTAATACTTGAAACCATTGTGACAGGTCACAAAGAGAAGAGCACTGGCTGCGCAAAGTGGGACACAAGACTTATAGCAGGTAAATTTCAATAGCAGGTAGACTCAACAAATTCTTCCGTTTTCAATAGCTGATGGGAAGTGCGGGGCGCTAAGGTAATGCAAAGGAAGAGAACGAGAGAGAGAGAGTACAGTATGTGGGAAAAGGGTGGGGGGGGGGGCTGGCAGGGAGGCGATCAGTTGAGGAGGGTAGTATATCCACACCATTAGGTCTTAATTAAAAGTACAAACTACCTTTACCAACGAAAGAAAGCTGAGAGGAAAACAATGGGTACATGGCATTTTCATAATGGGCTGGGTCAAAATGGAATGTGACACAAAGTGGACACAGCTTCGGGAAGTTCATATGGGCGTTCAATATGCGATGTGCCTATGGGCCTTAAGGATAGGAGGAATGGATACTGTTTGATAAAATTATCATACGGGATATCGTTGTTTAGGATGTTCTTTACACCAATTGCTCAAAGTGCGCAAAAAGAGTATGTCGCGAGAGACAATACTCGTAACTATGAATCAGTTTCTTACTCATATATCTTAGGTGCAGAATGCCAATCCCTCGTTGTCGTTAATGAGGCGGGAGGCTGGGGCAGGAAAGGGAAGTGCAAATAAAGTGAAAGGAATTATGATTTGTGACCTGGTCTTGGTGTCAGGCCTGGAATTTTAGGGCTAAAGCTCATCAGATTTACGAAAATCTCTACTTTGTTTCCACGTGAAGTGGGTTTCTTGTGTGGATTATATGTTCAGTAAATATTTGAGGTTTTATAAAAGGGTGAGAAGGGACGGAACCTCTAGAGCAGGTCTTGCAGCTGAAAAAATGTTACATGGCATAGGGAAAGATGCTGAGCACACAACTCTCGACTAAAATTAACAAGCTTCCCTTGGAGTGCTTGAGAGACGTAGAGAGAATAGGTGAGTGCCCCTCCCCCCCACACCTCCGACCCCATCCCTCCCACACTCTGATTTAAATTCAGGTGCGCAATTTGTAGGACCAAAGGTAGCCTACGACAAGGGTAGACGAAAGTTTTTACTGGAAGGAGAAAGGAAGACGCCTATACAAGAGACAGCGTATCTGGTCTATTTTTAAAGGAGCTCTTATAAAAGGTGCTCATGTCGAACGCGGCAGTCGAGTGATCCAGGGCTTTGTTAAACGGGAACGCTTCTTTAAATCTAAGCTGCTTTTTTTCTTGATATCTTGTGATAAAGCGGCTTACATTTAAACTACTCTGAAATTATCAACAACAAAAAAAATATTGAGGACGGCCAGATTAAACTGCCCATCAGGAGTTTAACAAATCTAACTGGTGGGCAAGTCGTCAGTTAATATTTATTATTAAATTTAAACATTAACCTCCCTCGGGAGAAATTCAGATGTTTCAAGTGAGATTAAAAAAAAAAAAAAACAATCAATGTAGCATGTATTACATCCAATAAAAGAAAAAAAGTAATATGTATTACACAGTTATCTATTATAAACTATTCATTTTAACATGTGTTCTGAGGAAGTAAATATTGGGACCAAGTAAAAAAAAAAAAGAGTTTGACTGATCATTTCAATGCCAGCTACCATTCATTCAACTTAAATTCTAGGGGACAAATAGTTACCATCATTTTACTTCGGTTTTTTGTTGTTTTCTTGTCGTTAGTGGTGGTGGTGGTGGTGGTGGTGGTGTTTTTGCTTACGTTAACAAATCTGACAATATATTCCCTTTTTTTTTTTTCTTGTCAATAAATTTTGTGACGGAAATATGGCAAAGTTTACTGGCAGTTAAAATTTAAACGAAAAGAAAAAAGTTGATATCTACATTATTTTGCATGTCTATTTGTTACTCATTTTCAGAGCTATAAGCCACCATTATGAGGATTTTACACGCATTGGCACTCGCTGCCGCCGTTCTCACAGTATCGGCCCAAGGTAAGTGGTTATAATTCTGTGATATTCAAAGCGTCTATTTTCAGTTACTCGTCAGAAAACACAATCCTTTTTACCACTGTTGGTCAACAAAGCTTTGCAATAAAGTTTACGATTCTGCATGGTCTTTGCAAATTCAGATGGCACAGTGTTATTTTATTAATTCGTTGCAGAATAAAAAGTATATTGTCTTCAAAATAATCAAGGCATTCGTAATGCTGGAATTGTAGTTTTTACCTGCCTTAAGACACCTAGGGAATGAAATATCGGTAACTGTGAATGCTGTGTAATTCTGTATATTGCCTTAGCTGTGGGGCCCATGCAATAGGATGGGAGACCTTTTCATTACTGATATTAGTTTTAACATCACGGAAACTGAAGATCTTTCTACTACTACATTCGAAATTATCTGCTTTAAATTTCCCTTCCGTTCGACCCTTTTTTGTTGTTGTTGTTGCTGTTGTTTTGTAAATGGTGCCAGAATAATCGTCTATGGTATGGAGGATGTCTCTTCAAAACCTTATATGCTCCAATCAAAATTACAGACGTTGGCATTTTCCATTCATAGCTCGCTTCAAAATTATGAAGCAGACGGACTACGACAATATCCCGAGGGGATACATTATTTCTCCATTGATTATGAACCTTAGAGGGAGCTGATATCATTTTTACTTCAACTTGCACCATGTTTGGTAATAGTAATTATGTCGCTCTCAATGTGTGTTACATATTCTGAGATGGAGGCACGGACGAAAGAGCTATCCCTCTTCTGAAGGCGTCGAAAAGAAAAAAAAAGCTCTATTTAATTATATCCTCCTTTTTTGCTATAGATGGGATAGGATTGCGTTTTGATGCACAAAGGTCATAGATATTGGCAAAGAAAAGCAATGAGAGCAAACGGGTTGAAGAATAGTAATTCACATCCATGTTATTGGCTTTGTATCCTACAATAAAAATCCTAGGAAATTCTAACTTTTCTCGGGTCATAACACTGCTGAAAACTCCTGAGCATCTCCTACAAAGATCATATCACGAAGGAAGAAGTTCGGAACAGAATCAGGCAAGTCGTTGGGCCCTACGAAGACCTGTTGACCTTGGTAAGAGCCGCAGGCTCAAATGTTATGGCCATGTCATGAGATCATCAGGCCTGCTAAGACATTCCTGCAGGGCCCAGTGCAAGGAGGGAGAAGGAGAGACAGACAGAGGAAGAGATGGGAGGACAACATCCCAGAATGGACGGGCTTGAGGTCGAGCGATACAATCAGGAGGTCAGAAAACCGAGAGGATTGGAGGATGCTGGTTGCCAGATCACCTGTGGCGCCCCAAGCGGTCCACAGGACTACGGGATAGAAAGAGAGAGAGAGAGAGAGAACACGTCTGAAACGATTGTTAAAATTTTCTGCCTTGAAACCGAGACTAATGGTGTTGTCTCAACTGAAGAGGGTTCTCCACTAGACATTGTGAACGTGGAACGTCATGAGAGAGAAGTTATAGGAGAGAGAGAAGGGGGCGGGACTTGAGAGAAACGGAGTTTGGATGAAAATATTACGCGACTTCTGATGAATATCTGCGTATCTTACACAAGGACACCAGAGGCTGTTACAAATTATGCGTCAATAATCTTTAAAATGGCTTGTTACCCTGTTAACTGACTTGATGGGATTCGACCATTCACATCTAATTCAGGTTTCTTTCTTTTCGCAGGGGGGGGGGGGTGGGGATAAGGTGCTTTTAATTTGACTAAAACCGTAATTGGGCGTCAAACTGAAACTTTAGCTCCCGTTTGAAATTTGAATAACGTTGTCTGTCATTAGATTTTTGTCAGTGTAAAAATGCTTCCCTGGTTCTTGATTCACTGTGTTTGAAAGACTTGTGTGAAACAAAGCTTTGCTTCTTCAGACTTTGTCTAATTACATGACGGGATAAATGGCTGGCTACATCCGTGTTCCTTGAATGAACCATGCATCACGTCTTCGACTGTGACAACGACTCACTTTTTATGGCTCAAGGGTCGGACTTTTAATTGACAGCTCACCTGAGGAAATCGTATGGTATTTACCTGGTTTTTCATTAGAAAGACTAGATCTAATGTGTACTGTTTCGAAATTGGCGCTCCAGGTTTATTCCTTTTGTATTTCGTAGGTACCGAAGGCATAAACGTGTCCGCACTTTTTTCCACACTTTCTTTCTATCCCTTTTTAACCCGTTTCTGTCAACAAAGCTTGTACATCTCGACAGCTGTTTAATCTGAGACTGTGTTAAATCAGTGAAAAAGGTTGCACGGACAAACCACTGCTGTTTTGCCTGACAATGTGTGCTGAAGTTTGAGTTTAGTTTGTCTGTCAATTAGGATGGTCAAAGGTCACCCGTCTCGATGGGGCCTTCTATGAGGGCAAGGAGTGAGACACAGAGAAAGAGAGAGAAACACACAATTACAAGCCACTTCTGTTTCATTCCTTTCTATCTTGCACAATGAACACACAAGGCCAATCTCAGACTGTTGCCTACGCCGTAAATTGTTTCACTTGGTTCGTCCATTCACAAATAACTCAGAATTCATAATTTTTACAATTAGATATTGAAATCTATAGTCATTCTGGATATTGAGAAATACTGCCGACTTTAATCAGCAATGCTGAAACCCCTATAAAATCCTCGTCATACAGGTTATCTTTTGAAAACAGCAACCTGCTCACTCTCTACATTCCTGCAAGCCATACACTCGAGACGAAACCGAAGCCACTGTATTTGGACTCTAAGAGATCAAGAGCCCAGACACAGAGGCTTCGGCTGCATTTCCATTGCTTTCGGTGGTTTTGCCGAAAAACATCAGTTTCGATGAAATGCGAAAACGAGATGAAAGCGGACGCACTGTGCGCTCTAAAAGGGGCATTGAAGATTTTTTACCTCGGCTATTCGGCAAGTCGAGACCGGCGTCAGTCGGCAAAACTACCGAATACGAGCAGAAAGCGAAACGAAACTGAAGCCACTGTGTGGCGTAAGGGTTAGTGGAAGTTCATTTTCCTTGATTTGGGGAGTCGCGGGTTCCCTGTTAGCTTTGTCAAAACGAGAATCTTTGTAAGCGAGAAAACTGCACATAAATTTTATACTTCGTTTCGTGCTTTGCGTTAGGAAAGCCCCACATTTTGTAGTAATCCTGCAACCAGTGAAGTCGGTCTTATTTTATTTGAATTGTAGCGTGATACGTACATGGGTTGTATCAAACTGAAAAATAAAGTAAAATAGTACATCGTAATTATTCTTCTTGCTTAACATATTTGCACTTTTTCTAAACTTCTACATTTCTGCGTTATGAAACTGCTTTTAGCTTATTTAACAGGTTCTTGTTCTCATTTTTCTTCTTGCTTCTCTTCTTTACCCCTTTTCTTATCTGTCAGAACAAGCAATGGATTCTTCACCTTTCGTCTACCGATATACAATGTGGACTCCATGAGTATTTTTAATGTACCTAAATGACTTTCGGTGTTTGAGTGTGGAGCAGCAAAGGAGTCGTGATTCCAGGCTAAACACCCTTGGATTTTTGGGGCTGTAAATATTGTTACTTGAAATGGTTTTCTTTTCATGATGTGTGAAAATAATTTATCATGTCATTATTATCTAAGGGTGGCACTTAATCCAACTGTGTGGTGGGGTGTCTGAAAGATGTTCAAGAGTTGGTCTCTGAGGCTTCCAAACAAAGACCTTAACATGGTCTCTGAGATTTTCTCAATTACGGTGCCTTGAAGTGTCTTTTTGTGGTAAAATCACAAGAAATTGGCACAGCGTGGACAAACTCTTCGGTCAATAGATAGACACCGTGAGCGTTATTTTGGCCAATTGCTGAACTTCAAAAATACAGAGTTTACTATAAATTCGACTCCCGGTCTCGAATTATTCCTCGGCAATATCCGAGCCTGCGCAGAATATTTCTCTACCACGGTGTCCATTTGTAAAGTTTGCCAATATTTTTTTTTATTTTATTTTAATTATGTACATATAATATGTTTATTAGAGATATTTTGTTAATAGACCAGAAGTTTGAAACGTCGTTT
>OZ007575.1:40880424-40947924 GCA_963931925.1 Onchidella celtica | reverse complement strand
TGGCTGAATTAAGTGACATACAACACACTTTGTCTACAGGACTAAACAAGCTATGAGCATAAGAACCTTCAAGCATTAATTGCTCAAAATTTGATGGAAGGGAGTTAGAACCCTGTCATTTTCAGTGACGTGCAGTATCTGAAAGCACTTTGCAGGTTTGGGATTTTTACAAGTCGAAAGGTAAGAGTACAGAAGACCTCGGGGGAAAAGATACACCAACAATATTCTATTGGCCATATTATATTTCAACTACACGTCATTATGCTGTTGTTGTTGTTGTTGTTTTCAAGAGAATGGCATGCTAGCCAGCAATGTTTTATTGTTTGTTTATATTGGTATAGGCTGTGAACGCAATCGATGTCCAAGAACTCAGGATCGTGAATGGCGGTAATCAACCTATCAACATCAATGACCCCAATCCAGCGGTTAGTACTGATCCAAAGCCCTACCGCTTCTTGTCAAATCGGATGGTCAACATCATCAACAACATTCTATGCACATCCGTTCCCACCACCCCCACTCCTGCAACAACAACGACAACAACAACAACCCGAAGACCTACAACACAAAGAGTTACCCCCAGAGTCACTGGACGTAAGTAGCTGTTTCTTCAATCCCATAGCCATGATATGATACCTCCATTTATTTAGGTTTACTCATGGGTAGACAGAAGAAGACCAAGAAAATGATGGATAGAAGAAGTGACTGAAATTCCTAAGAAACACAACGTCCCTGTGACAAAGGCAACACATCTCATTTTGGACCGACGCTTGAATCTCACCGTGTCGCTTACCGATAACAGCGGAAGGAACTAACTAACGCGTGGATCCGCGTTCCTTATTCAGTTTTGGGAATAAACCCTCTATTGTCAAAACGTAGACTATTAACTCTCTACTGCCTAAACATAGACAATCTTCTCAAAGAATTTCGAAATTTACAAAACTGATTTAAAATAGTCAGTAAATGAATGCAAAAATATAAATTATATATCCCGAAATCTTATTTCTTGATAAATTACGAATTGTTCAAAGTACAGAGCTTTGGCCCTTCTGTTATGTGTTTTAAGTAAGAAACCTCGGACACGAGAGGTTTAAGAGGGTCATAACACAGTAACATGGGACAAACTTGTTACTCCTTCTTTATTCACTGCATATTTCTCTGAATGTGCACATCTAGTTGATTTCACTAGTGAACCCGATGAATAATAATAATAACAAAACATAGTAATAGAGTTTATCTATGTAACACTTGTCTTCACGAAGTGGACCCAAAGCTTTTCACAAGTACAGAAAATTGTGACAATTCTCTCTCTCTCTCTCTCTCTCTCTCTCTCTCTCTCTCTCTCTCTCTCTCTCTCTCTCTCTCTCTCTCTCTCTCTCTCTCTCTCTCTCTCTCTTTCTGTGCCTCTCTCCCTCTCCCTTTTCTCTCTCCGTGCTTCCCCTGTTTCTCTTTCTCTCTCACGTTCAAGCTGTATAAACATAAAAGACTTAAGGCAGACATCTTCAACCAGTCAGTTGATATTTCCGATACATGATTAATTTTAGTTCTATTTTGAATTTCTCGAATGAAAAAATATCTCTCTAGCTTTCGGGGAGAGCATTCCATACATTCAGTCCAGAATAAGAAAAGGAATGATTTAGCAAGTATAAAGTCATACTTTCTGAATAGATAATGGCTCCAAAGAGTGCCTTAATCGGATCTCACTAGCACTGCAACATGAATGGTGAAACTTTAACTGTGTTATAGGAGCGAATAAATGACTCATTTTGTATTGAATTTTTTTTTTTAAGCACCGATTTTCACTGATTGAATACCTTATTTCATGTTTACAGTGTGCAGTGAATGTCTTTTTGATGGTGGTTATGGATTCGATTTCGATCCCGAGTATTGTGACAGTTTCTACCAGTGTCTCCCCGATTCGGAGCCAATCAGAAAGCTGTGTCCAGCGGGAACATTCTGGGATGGTGCCCAGTGTAACTTCATCGACTCTGTCTTCTGTCCAACAGGTGAGTTCGGTCAAATGTTTAGCCTTGGGTGAGCTGGTCACTCACGACAGATAGCTTGAAAATATTTAAAAAGAAGTTTAAAAGCCTATCTTCACGGGGACCCCCACCCCACCCCAGCCCCAACCACTGCCCCGCCCGCCATTTTCTACCCTCTCTACATCTGTCTCGACCAAATGAAATAATTCCCAAAGCAAGCAGCAGGGTATCCCTGTGCTCTAATTCTAGCCGTGAGCACGTCGAATGATTTAAATCAGCCGACAGCAGTGTCTTACACGCAACGGGAAGTGTTTACGTCACGGGTCATGTGCTCGTGAAAAAAAAAGGGGGATCACGGTCAAGCAGTCAGCGACACAAAGCAAGCGCAAACAAATTGAAAGACGGAACCAATTTTAAAAAATCCAAACCTTAGTGCACCCTCCACGGTATTTGAAACATGTATGCAAAATTTGGTTACTGTAGTTGGGCTCATTAAAAAAAAGCCTTTTGCGTTCAAAGGTGGAGAATTTGTGAGTTATATATTATGCAGATTAACATCGAAACTGTTAAGTTTTGTTGTTGTTGTTGTTGTTTTTAAACATTTCTACCCAAGATGATTAAAACTAGGACTTCCTCATGCATTACTGAGTGAGTTCAAAATAAATTTCTAAAGATAAATACTTACTCTGACATTCAGTGAACAAACTAATAAAAGAAATTTTTTTTTTTTAATTGCCTTCTGTGAGAGCCATGATAGATTATTTAAAATGACGGAGATAATGCCCACCCAGTACTGTCGACCGTATACTTCAAGAGCAGAAGGGTTCCAGTGAAAGCTGGAAAATTAACGTTTATGTCTCAATTAATACCGACAAATTAATTAATGAATCCATGTGAATTGAACAATAGGAGAGGATATTTAACGAACAAACTCTGTGAAAACCTTTCGTCTTTTATGTCTCTTTTTTGCGCACTTTTTCCAGCCGTATGTGACGCAAGCACACCTGCCAACACTCGGTATCCAAGTGGGAGATGCTGCAACAAGTACTACCAATGCAACAATGGAGAATTACTAGAAATTGCCTGCCAACAAGGTATTGTACTGACAGAAAGAAACAGATAAACAGACTGTAAAAGACAGTAAGATTTGAAAGACAGGGGAGAAATGAGGAGGGGGTGGTGTCGATTACTCAATAGGTCTCTACGTCCACAATGTCAAAATTTGGCAAAAGGGAAAAATTGTGTGCAGCAAAGCCTCGCGTAAGAAAAAATATCCAAATGCTATTTTAAAAAATAAAATTTTACATCCACTGTGTGTCTTGCCTTTATTTATCATTGTCTTTTCAAATTCTCTATAATTGTAACTAGTCATGATATTGTCCGTAGTATTCCCCGGTTCCATCTCAACATCAGTAATATTAATCATAGGGCTAAAATCTTTACACGGTAGATTTGTTATACTCTGTAACATAAAGTAACTGTCTATCTATCTAACCTATCTATCTGTATATCAATCTATTGTCTATCTATCTATCTATCTGTCTGTCTGTCTGCCTGTCTATTTATTTACTTATTTATCTTATTTTATTCTATCTCCTACTCATCATTTGTTGGTGGATTTACAAATACCTCATGGTGTAATCTCATGTGTTGTCGACATAGTGTATTTTTTCCCCTTTTTATACAGGTCGTCACTATTCCCACTAATGTGCAGACACTTTCAAAGATCTTGTCTCTTGAATTTGCCAATGATATATTAGGATTAGCACTTGCCACAAGCACTTAGTATGAGAAAGGTGTGGCAGACTTATCACAAACTGTCATGTTCTTTTTCATTCTGCACAGGTCAGATATTTGATACCAATAGCGCCACCTGTCAATCGGTAAGTGACAAGACCGCTGTGTGTGAAGATGCAGGTCGATTTGAGTGTGACGTAGGCTTGATTGGTCCAATTGGTGAGTGGTGCTGGCTTTTTTTTTAATCTATCTATCTATCTATCTATCTATCTATCTATCTATCTATCTATCTATCTATCTATCTATCTATCTATATATTTATCTATCTATCTATCTATCTATCTACCAATATATAGTGATTCTATCTATCTGTCTGTCTGCCTGTACGTCTGTACGTCTACCTGCCTATGTCTATCTATCTATCTATCTATCTATCTATCTATCTATCTATCTATCTATATATCTATCTATCTATCTATCTATATAAGTCGGTCTGTCTGTCTATCTATCTATCTGTCATCTATCTGTCTGTCTGCCTGCCTGTCTGTCTGTCTATCTATCTGTCTGTCTGTCTGTCTATCTGCCTGCCTGCCTCTCTGTCTGTATGTCTGTCTATCTGTCTGCCTATCTATCTGTCTAGCCTATCTATCTATCTATTTATCTATCTATCTATCTATCTATCTATCTATCTACCTATCTATCTATCTATCTATCTATCTATCTATCTATCTATCTATCTATCTATCTATCCATCTATCTATCTATATTGATTCCATGTCCCCTGCCGGCTTGTGTGTCACAGGTATTAACGATTGTTCTGGCTATGCCGCTGATGTATTTGGTGACCCTTGCTACTACCAGTTCTCTGGCTACCGTCTCCGAGTAGCCCAGGGTACTGTATGGAATCAGGACCGGTGCACCCTTGACTTCAGCGCTGTAGATTTGTGTGCTGTCACCAACTATACTCAGCCCTTCACGGGCGATGGTAAGTGCATTAGCAATGTCTAAACAAGACCTCTTGTACCCAAATAATGACAGTTAAATTTAGGCTGAACCTGTAACGCTTGCTCCAATTAATTCATGGAAGACAAAATTGCCCAAGTTACCTAAATTATTTCATTCTCCTGGTCCCAGATTTTTTTCACCTAGGTGGCACAGCAAAGTAGTTGGGATCTTGAAAATGTTGCATTAAAAATGTAGTCACATTAACGTCCGCTCTGACGGGGTTGTGTAATAAGGCACTATGTATGAAAAGGCACCGCCATGTTAAAAGGACAAAATTGACTCTGAAGTTATATTCTGATTTCACCAGATCGAATGCCTGCCAAATTGTATCAACCTGTCTTCTTGCAAATCTCAGATGCCCGAGTAAACTATGCTTTCCTTTTGCCCCATGCAACAACCGTTCCAATAGGACATCTTTCAAAGATCAGAGAACAAACAGACGCCCATGTGTTTTCGTTTCATGTCCCTTGGGGACAAGGTGGTCTAGAGGCAAGGTGCTCGCCTCTCATCCCAAGGGTCCCGGGTTCAAAACCCGCCCGTTGCAGGCATGTTGGAAGTTTGGGATTTTTCTCATATTTCCGTGTCCCTGATCCTATTGGGAGTAGGATCGAGTATCTAGTCTTCTCAGAAAAGGAGGAAAAAATTCGGAGGGCCAGTGTGCACGCTGCGCATGTTAAAGATACCCTGGCAGTTGGAAATCGAAAAGAGCAGGCCGAACAGGCCGCTGCCCGGGCAAAATTAAATAAAAATTCATCCCTACCATTCCCTCCCCTCCTCCCTCATCTCCCCCCCCCCCCAAAATCAGCCGAACGGCGCTGCACTGTGGCGACGACGTGCCTGCTCCAGTTATAACTGGGCTGCAATGGCACAAAGGCAAATTTCCCAAATGGGATTAAAGACTTATATAAATAGTTAACTAGTTACAAATAAGAGATTGCTATGTCACTGGTAGTTCGAGGTCAAAATGTTTGGTCCAGCGTGAAAACATAAAAGGACAGAAAGTCACATTAGGTATAATATTTTGATGCTTATCCCTTTCAATGTTGTCATAAATGTAGTAATAAAATACCTTTTAAATCTGATACGTTTTGATAACTGGCTATTCTGATTCTTCCAGACAACATCAGACTAAACGACCTTAAGAAATTTGTAGCTTTAAAGATTTCAGACTTTCGAGATATTGTCAAAATTAAGTCTATAATGTTCAGATGATTTTAATTTGATTCATTGTCGGTAAATTCTCTCGTTTTCTTGCAATAGTAACCCCATCTGATATCTGCAATGCCGTGTTCTTGGCCAACTTTGACGGTGGCAGCAGAAACGTGTTCAGTGAACGCTTGAACCAACAGCTGGATGTGTACACCATTTTGCGAGAAGCCCGACTCACCAACAACGCCATCACATTCACTTCAACCATGCAAGACCCATTTATCTACTACTATTTCTTTAACAACAGAGACTTGAAATCCAACACCGCCTTCAGACTGCGGTTTAGACTGGATGTAAGTACAAGGAGTGATACATTTCATAATTCAAAAAGATCTATCGCCTAACAATACGATGCCTTAAAGTTGCCTCAAATCCAGAGTTTCTGAGGAGCTGTAAAAGAGCGGTTTAATCAAAATAATGTTTACATTAAGAGTCGGTTATATAAAGTAACTAATCTAGCCATCTAGCCATCCACTCACCCATCCATCTTCTCATCAGTCCACCTGTCCATCCATCCATACCTTCATCCATTCATCCATCACCAAGGTATCCATCCATCCATCTCTCCATCCACCCATCCAGCCGTCCATGCATCACCACTGCATCCATCCATCCATCCATCTCTCCATCCAGTCATCCATCCATCATGTATCCATCCATCTATCCATTCATTCATCTACCCATCCATCCATCACCAATGCATCCATCCAGTCATCGACAACTCCTACTATTCCATTGATTTAAACAATATTATAAACAAGTAAATGACGACGGCTGGTTTTTCAATTTTTTAATTTTTTTTTGTTAACTAATAATATCTTGTATCTCACATAATTATAGAGAAATCAGCCCACCTTCCAACTACGTAAAAGCGTCAGAGAAATGCATCGCTTCTTTGCTAGGAGTGTTTTACGTCTTTATTCTCGTTTTGGTTTCTCCAGAATCCTCAGCTGAATGTTGAATACGACCTGTTGTCCAACAACTACTGCAGCTTGTGTCCAGAGACCATTAGCTTCACCGTCTCCGCGACATCCAACGTCAGGCGTGTGGTCACTGCCACCTTTGTTACTACCCAGAGCCAAACAGTCACCACATCGGGCATCATCGACACTGTAAGACAAACAGACGAAGACATTTGTCCCCATCAGTATTATATTTATAAATCGTACATTAACAACAAGCAAATTGTCACCGATCCCTAAGACTGTAGTAACTGGTTTTGACTACTTTTCAGGAGAAGCAAAGAAAAAACTTCTTCGTTCTAGTAAAACAGGACTAGTGACACAGACGTTTTCAAAGTTTGCTATTCAATTATTTTTCGGCTCAGGAGTCCAGAACCAAGACCATTCGACGCGGTTTTGAATGTAGTTGAACATAATTATATAAAAATAAATTTTTCGAAGTTTTTAATTTATGACAGGCTTGGGACATGGTGACGAAATTTACTGCCAGGGATCATGATTGTGGTTTTATATAATCAACATAGTCTAACCATTCCGCCAACGTGTCCAGTTTCATCTCTATAGATAAAAGACTCGCAGAAATATTTTCAGAAATGACTAAGATTTCACAGCAGGGCACGGCACAATGCGTTAAAAATACTTAATAATATCTGAAATTTTCTTTAGATTTATTGAGCCAAGCGTCAACCAAAAAATTTCACTATCGCTGAAACACCGCCTTACGCCGTCAAGCTGTGCCCACGTGGCCATTCAATTGCTACCTTTGTTTGTTTGTTTGTTTGTTTTTAGTGTAAACAAGTACACACTTCGCATATCGGGGACAAAACTCTGACTCACTATTAGAGTGATTCTAAAATCTTCCGTTTTTGTCTTTGGTTCTGTTATTTAAAGATCATTGAAAGATCTCGTTTTTTATAAATTATGTTGGCTACTCCGGGTTGGCAGTTTTTTGTTTGTTTTTTTTATATTATATATATATATAAATAAAACCTGATCGGACGTCTGTACCAGAAGAACGAAAACGTAGACATGTGCAGAGGTGCGGAATGTACACAGAGTTTTGCACCTTACAGGCGCAGCATATCAATACTGTGTGAACATGCTGGTGGTGACGTTCACAGACATTCTGTCACATTACGGGTCTAGGTCAAATCTACTTTCTAACATCAAGTTAGAGAAGGAAAATAAATATGCTCTACCTGTCTGTCTGGGTTATGCCTTTGTGCGGGTAATGCTTTCTTTTTTTTTTTTTTAATCACCACAAAATGGAAAATGAATAAAGAATATAGAGGGGCGTTACACGAAATGGTTTTTTTTTAGCGCCATCTGTTAATATTGCTTTTGGTAGCCTATATACTGTCTTTCTTTACAGCACGGCAGCGTTAGATACACAAACCGACGGAGGTTCAAAGACAGGCGCCTTGAAATGGATTGCCTCTTTTTGGGACCCAAGCCGTGTCAAGCGCCACTATTTTTCATATAGAAAAATGCAGTCCCAAGTTGGATTTTATATTATTCTGATGCAGAAGCACAAAAGTCAAAACTAAATAAGCAAAGTGCCATTATATTTTAAATTCGGAGATTGATTATGACTGTATTGAATAGGACGTTGCTCTCCCGTCTACATCAGAAGGTCTCAGGTCGATTTTCTTTTTATTTTGTGTTTCAGAAAAGTTTCTGTCCCAACTACTAATAATTTACTATATTTTTCTGTACTTATCAATTTTACTCCCCTGCCACTTTTTTACTAGTGCCTACTTTGGCAAATTTTACTAGTCCGAACGAGAGCACCACTTTTATTTCTTTTCTCATCTCCAGACTGGCAACGATTACATAGACATGTTGGTCATCTTTGGTGAGACTGCTGTCTATGGACAACTTACGAGTGGCAGCAACACCGCGAACATCAATAGAGTGTCTAAATCTGAGGGAGGTATGTATGTTTCTGATAACATATGGACCGGCATATGGGCAGACTGGTGACGCACTGATCCACAGACTGACAGTCAGGTAGACGCGGGGATGGATGGATCGACTGTTGGTTGGTTGGTTGGTTGGTTGGTTGGTTGGTGGTTAGTTGGTTGGTTGATTGCTTGGTTGGTTGATTGTCGGACTCACTGATAATTTTCATCATCCCGTTCTTCTTTTTTTTTGTTCCTTTCCAGCCAACATTAACATCAACAGATGTGGCATTCAACTTGGTAGAGGACCCAACAACAACTTGGTTGGTGCTATAGACGAGGTAAGGTTACCCTCAGTGAGAGCGGGGTTTTATAATGATGTAATAAGACCACAATGATGGGATGAGGTTGCTGCTGTTGAGGCAGTGTTATTGTAAAGTATGCCAACTGTCAAGCTGTTTTATTCATGTTTTCTACCCCAGCTATGTTCCTGATCCGCTGGCCCCTGTTTGAACGAAGGTTGTGTAACTTCGGACATGCTTTCCCATACACTGATCTCTCTAGTTTGATGGTTCTTTTGAAAAAGATGTGTGTGTGTGTGTGTGGGGGGGGGGGGCGGGGGAGGGGGGATTATTTCATTACCGACGCAGGTTAGCCTAATCATGAAAGTACATAAAGAAGATGGGATGAACCGAGAGACGTAAAGTTGTTGTTGTAGTTGTAGTTGGTGTTGTTCTTGTTTCTCGCTTTGTTGCAGTTGCTGCTGCGCTGTTTTCATGTTGTTTTTGTTGTTGTTGTTTTTCTTCTTCTTTTTCTTCTTCTCCTTCTGTTCCTCTTCCTCTTCCTCCTCCTCCTGCTCCTTCTTCTTTTTCTCTTCCTCCTCCTCCTCCTTCCTCTTCCCCTTTTTCTCCTCCTCCTCCTTCTTCTTTTTCTTCTTCTTCTTTTATTTCTCCTCCTTCTCCGCCTCCTCCTCCTCCTTCTTCTTTTTCTTCTTCTTCTTTTATTTCTCCTCCTTCTCCGCCTCCTCCTCCTCCTTCTTCTTTTTCTTCTTCTTCTTTTATTTCTCCTCCTTCTCCGCCTCCTCCTCCTCCTTCTTCTTTTTCTTCTTCTTCTTTTATTTCTCCTCCTTCTCCGCCTCCTCCTCCTCCTCCTTCTTCCTCTTCTTCTTCTTTTTTTTTCTTAGTCTTCTCCTTGATCTCATCATCTTGCACTCAGTGATACACCAACAATGATGTTACAACGGTTACAGTAGCCATTGTCTCCAGCGATATATTCATGTCCCCTCTCTCTTTCTCCAGTTCGCTGTTTATGAATTCTGCCAAGATATTGATTCCCTGCTGAGATAGATATGCTGGAAAGTGCCCACTATTGTTCAAGGAGAGAACATCTGCCAGTACGCCAGACACATTGTGGTTCTACCAGTTATGATAATAATATATGCCATGTTGACTTACTCATCCTTTTAAAATAAATGACGTCATTTCCGGGTGATATTACCCCTTCGTCTTAACCAGTCACATTTGCTTTCTTTGCTTTCTGGCGGTTAATTAGTATAACCCGTTTTCACTCTGGAGTGTAATGTTCACACAGAAATACTACAAAAACTGTAATGAAAATCACTATTTAGTTAACGTGGTCCTGCAATACAACCTGCATTGTAATAAAATATAGCAAGTTTATTATCACTGTAAAATGATCTTATCAAATAAACCCCAACTACCGTCTCTAAAGGGCAGAACAGGATAATTCCTGCCATGTCAAAACTATTAAATCGTATGTCATTCAAGCCAAGACTAAAAAGACTTGCCCGCTGCAAGTGAGCAAAATATGCAAGAGGAATCATTAATTCAGAGGAGTGACAGATAATCCATACTAGAGACGGGCTGTGTTAAATTGTATGGTTATTTTATTTACAAAATACCTTTGTCTTTGTCTTCCTTGTCACCGATATTTAACCATCTACTCGCTCTGTGTGGTCTGGTATTTGCTAATTAAAGGGAAGTAGATTAAAATGGATATTTATTTTATGCCAAGGGCAAAAAATGGGCATAAGCGGGAAGGGGGAAATGGGTGGGGGTAATCATGGATTTTTTTTTGCATTTTTCTACCCGAGGGAGGGGGGGGGGCGATATTTTGTTTTCCCCCAATCAAAACGAGGGAAGGGTAGAGGGCCTGGTTGGCCAGAGGTAAGTGCCAAACGTTGGGATTGTAGATGAAAGCTACGTCGAGTGTTCAAAAAATTAGCTTTCGCGGACAAATCGTGAACATTGAATCTCGTGTGTTAATATTTCTTTTCTGTCTAGCCGTAAGTTTCAAATTTTGCATTTCGTATGACCAATTATTAAAAAGTACACAATTATCTTTAATATCAACATTTTCAGAGAGGCTGTCCCAGACATAATTGTACATTTGGCCCAGATTCTTTATATATTTTATCTGAAATAAAGATTATAATATGACGATTAAACTCGCATTTCATTTGTTGTAATTTTTTATTTTGAGGTTTTTCCACGATAGTACATGAGGTATATTATGATACCGGCAAAGTATGAAATTCAGGCATTCGAGACAAATTAGACAAAGTATGAAATTCAGGCATTCGAGACAAATTAGACAAAGTATGAAATTCAGGCATTCGAGACAAATTAGACAAAGTATGGAATTCAGGCATTCGAGACAAATTAGACAAAGTATGGAATTCAGGCATTCGAGACAAATTAGACAAAGTATGAAATTCAGGCATTCGAGACAAATTAGACAAAGTATGAAATTCAGGCATTCGAGACAAATTTAGGCAAAGTATGAAACAGATTTGTTATTTTGTCTTGTTACATAGTATGCCTAGGCATTATAAACATTGCCTAGGCATTATAGAGAATGACTAGCATCTTCTAGGCAATGTATGACATAACAATAATGAAAATGTTACTTTCTGTTGTTTAATTTTTTAAAAAACTGTTGAAAATCAAACAGGAACTACGAAAAAGTACAAGATCCTAATATTACATTAAATTTACTGATTCACTTGTTGCAGGTCAATTATTTAAGCAGAGTATGAAAACACAATCATGGAATTATATCTAGCAATATACGAGTATGAAGCTAAAACGTACCACAGCTTGCTAGAATGAATTATGAAATAAATAAGATAATGATTCACTTGTTGCAGATGAATTATTAAGTAGAGTATGAAAACATAACCATCTAGCAATATAGCAGTGTGAAGCTAAAACGTACGACAGCTTACTAGAATGAAATAAATAAGATAATGATTCACTTGTTGCAGATGAATTATTAAGTAGAGTATGAAAACACAATCATATATAGGAATAAAGCAGTGTGAAGCTAAAACGTACGACAGCTTACCCGTATGAAATAAATAAGATACTGATTCGCATGTTGCAGGTGAATTAGCTGTTTAGGCAGAGTGTGAGAATACAATCATTTTTTCTTACCTTTTTTTTAAATGGACAAAGTCCAATCCAGTGAAATATGAAACTAAAACACACAGTGTTTTGATTCTGTTGTGCAAGCTAACACGGAAAATGACTATTCAAGCATGTGTCGAAGGTCACACGCCTACTACTGGTAGGAAAAAGTTTATAGTTCGCTTGATTGTCTTTTGGCATTCTATAGAATGCCTAGCCAATGTCGATAATATTAAACACTTCATACTTTGCCGTCTCCTTTTCGGCATTCTATAGCATGCCTGATTTCATACTTTGTCGGTAACTTAATACAAAAACGCTGGACGCGTTTTGCGATTCGGGGAAGGCACTTTGATTTTTTAACACAACAACAAAAAAACTGCAAGCCAGTGTTTATTGTTAAAAAAAAAACAACATTAGTGAGTGAGTGAGTGAGAGTGAGTGAGTGAGTGAGTGAGTGAGTGAGTGAGTGAGTGAGTGAGTGAGTGAGTGAGTGAGTGATTGAGAATGAGCGAGTGGGTGGGTGGATGGGTTGGTCAGTGAGTGAGTGAATGAGTGCTCATGTATCTCTATTTTCAGCCTCTGTCTGAGAAAAAAAAGGAAAGGCAGACCAGACAGTTTTCATGCAGTAAGCTTAGTTTTGTGCCATAAATTGGCAGAAGGAAAGGAAAACTCTTACACCAGTAATATCGAAACTTTGTAAATCAGTCCGCAGAACATTGTTGCTGAATCCACTCTAGCAAATTCCTGTCTTTTGTATGTTAACGATATTTCTTTACATCACACTTTCAATGCCAACGCGCTGTGCATTTTTCACTGTTCGAAACCAAACTTTAGACAAAAAGGAGCCAGTATGTAAAATTTGATAAAATTTGGCAGATACATTTTCTAGGAAGACAGTCACAAGAACGACAGTTCCTGAATCTTGCTTTTACGAGTCTTTTCAACACATTAAACCAAAATAAAACCTCGAAAATCAGTCATCATTTAAACAGAAATGTTTATAATTTAAGTGCTAATTGGGACCACAAAAAAGTAATTGATTTGTGTGTGATTTCGAAAAAAAAAAAAGTTTCGGCTACAATTGGCCCAGCTGTATCATACTTGTTATTCATAAAGCAGAACATCTTGCCATTTTCTAACATTACATAGATAGACTTCTGATCACGAAGAGAGTTTGTGCGAACGCAGAGACGGGGTCAGAGAACCAAAAAGGAGAGACAGGCAGAAACATGGAGAATCAAGTTGCTTTAGCCACTTATGTGTAAACACTATTTGAATGAACATTTTTTTGTTAAACTTTTTACATCTTATAGTTGCCAACACCAAGCAAATTTTATTATCGGATCAGCCTCATATGTAATATTTTTTTTCTACACATTGCTCCCAACAACCATCTCAAAATTGAATATTTTGACTGTATGAAAACCTTTTTTCAGTATCCTGAATGTATGATGACAGAGTTTTTTGGGGTTTTTTTTTTTTTTCGTTCTGGTTTTTTTTTTTTTTAAAGAGACAGAAAAGCAAACACTTCGACATGTCTGTACAAGCAATTATTTCAATGACATTCGCATTTTACCCTATTCCAACCCAGAAAGGCAACACAAAAGCCAGACTCTAAATTCAGAGCTATTCATGTTCACAGCCAAGCGTCCAATACAAACATCTTACATCTTACAGATACGAGAAACACTTAATTCGGAAGGTCCCTTTGGTTTTGGCTACATAAAATGTGTAATTATTGGGAATTCGGAAAGATTCTGCTCTCAAAACGGGGCACATTTCGACATTACCAGATTCCAGAAAACCGTTAAAAGGCATTATAGGGTCAACTAAATAGTGTTATTGTTAACCTGACGACGATTATTCAAGCATTTTAGGGTGCATGGGCTATTTCGTGCAGTGTTCCAGACGTCCACTGAGTCAGTGTCTGATAGTTCTCCACTGACTACATTGTCTTTCTCAATATTCACATCACCTTTTATGCAGGCATCTATGTAGTGTTACTGTTAAAACTGACTAATTCAAATGAGATTTCGTCATTGAAACTTCGTCTGCGGCCCACATTTTTAATTACATAAAATGTCAATATAAACGGATTGTTGATCGTGGCTATTTGGGAAATTAGGAGGTCAAAGATGGCTCTTAATTAAAAATTAAGGTGCTGTCAAGATGCATGATTTGCAACTGTTAATGTAAAACTAAATATTGCCCCAAGTACACATCTGTGTATGATTCTGATGCCTCTTTAGGACCAAACTAATAGAAATGATTGATGCGGGCTATACATGTACAATAGCTTATTATCGTGTTTTCTCGAAGGACCTTTTCTAGTCACATCATACTGAGTTTGTCTCAATGTAGAAAATTTCCAATACAAGCAAAAGGAACATTGTAATTCTAACTCTGAAATTACTGATCACTTACAGATATCATTACCGACGATAGCGCTGGGGCAGTTTACAGTTCCTTCATTTAAGTCCCTCTTGGGTATTGTTATTTGAGAATTGATCGAAAGTATTCAGGAACTTCGATTTTTTAATTTTTTTTTTTTTTATTGGGGACAAAGTGGTCTAAAGGCAGGGTGCTCGCCTCTCATGTCAAGGGTCCCGGGTCCAAAACCCGGTCGGTGCAGGCATGTTGGAAGATTTGGGATTTTTCTCATATTTTCCTGTCTCTGATCCTATTGGGGAGTAGGATCGAGTACCTAGTCTTCTCGGATAAGGACGAACAATTTCGGAGGGTCCGTGTGCACGTTGCGCACTTTAAAGATACCTTGGCAGTTGGAAATCGAAAAGAGCAGGCCGAACAGGCCGCTGCCCGGGCAAAATTAAATAAAATTCATCCCTACCATTCTCTCCCTTCTCTCCCTCATCTCCCCCCCCCCTCCCCCCCCCTCCCAACAAAAAAAACCGCCGACCGGCGCTGCACTGTGGCGATGTCGTGCCTGCTTCAGTTGCAACTGTCCTGCAATGGCACAAAGGCAAATTTCCCAAATGGGATTGAAGAGTTATACAAATACAAATTACAAAATACAAATTAGTTGATTTTAGGTCAAATAAAAAAACGCAGCATCAAAGAAATAAAAAATGCTGTTCTCATGATACTCTTCGATTAGTTTCATCAACTAGTTTGATCATATGTGTGCACACTAATCCCATACATGAAATTCACAATACTATTCTTTGTGAAAAACTATTTTCTGCTTTTTTCAAGATTGATTCAGGTAGATCCAAGGACGTATACATGTATGGCGAGATTGAGTTTATTCAAATATTCAAGAACGTTGATCCATTCAGCAATAAGCAAACATAAAACA
This sequence comes from Onchidella celtica, assembly GCA_963931925.1. Classification (NCBI taxonomy): domain Eukaryota; kingdom Metazoa; phylum Mollusca; class Gastropoda; order Systellommatophora; family Onchidiidae; genus Onchidella; species Onchidella celtica. The sequence goes on along the minus strand of OZ007575.1, from coordinate 40,932,381 downwards.
AAACAAAACGAACAAAAAATCTCCTACGTAAATTCAACAAGTAGCGACTGGTTCAGATATCCACGGTTGAAGCAGGTTAACAGTAAAGCCATGATCTGTTGCAGCAATGGCTAGTGGGGGGGGGGGGGCGCCCCACCTTCTGGGATAATTGTGTTTGCTTTGGGATCTACGAATTATTAAGCACTTTTTTTCTTTTACAAAATTATGTGGTTGGCCACGCCCTACTTATTACGTCATTACTAGGGTTCTCTCACACTCTCTCTTTCTTTCTCTCTCTCCCTCTCTTCTTTCGCTGGGTCTCCCTTTCTTTCTCTCTCTCTCTCTCTCTCTCTCTCTCTCTCTCTCTCTCTCTCTCTCTCTCTCTCTCTCTCTCTCTCTCTCTCTCTCTCTCTCATTTTCACGTGTAAATGAATAATATCTGACCTAACAGTTCTTCAGTAATTTTGCCCCTTCCTCCATCACTCTCTATTAATTACACCAAAAGAAAAAAAAACGTATTACATACCTCGGTTCTAACGATTTACAGAGGTTTAGGAAGGAACACGTTACTGGTTTCCTTATGCCTCAGGCAGAACACGTCTTTTACCCCTATGCGTCTCTGCAACTTATTCTCTGCCTCTCACCTTTGTTTGTACATCTTTTAAACCGCAATACAAGGAGTGAAGTTCCCACGGAAATGTTGAACAAGCTATTCTACCATCATTTCTTTCATTGCATAAGCTTGTAATCGCTATGCTTTCGTCTCTATAACAAGATTTTCAATACTGGTGTACGCACATTACTGACTATCTTCGGGCTACCTTTAAGACTCTACATCTCCTTTAAGCAAATACTGTGACGTTAGAATAATCAGCAAGCTCCACGTGTAGAAGCCGCTGGCTGAGCTGTGTATGTTTGAAACATCCAGTTTAAACAGATTAGCACAGGGGTGTTCAGCATCTTGTGCTACGCGGCCTCTTTCAAAGCTCTGATCACGGCCTGAGACAACCCCCCCCCCAAAAAAAGAACTGCCACAAGTAAAAAAAAATGTGTAACCTATTGTTGCCACCCCTCACCCTCTCGCCCCTGTTAATTAACTCTCTCTCTCTCTCTCTCTCTCTTTCTCTCGCTCTCTCTCTCTCTCTCTGTCTGTCTGTGTGTGTGTGTGTGTGTGTGCGTCTGTATCTCTGTCTCTCTCACTCTCTCTCTCTCTCTCCTTCTCTTTCTTTTCTCTGTCTACCTGTATGTATGTCTCTCTTTCCCTCTCTCTCTCTCTCTCTCTCCCTCTTTCTCTGTCTTTATCTTTCTCTCTTTCTCTCAAGCAAAAAACATACACACACACACACAAATCCCATGCATATTCAGACAAAGAGAAAGAGGAAGAGGAGAGATGGCGACAAAGTCAGACAAATACAGAAACACACACACAAATACGGGGATTTATTATTAGTAACATTATTAATACTATTATTATTATTATCATATTGTTGTATTATTATATTGTTGTTGAAGAAAATATCTTTTCTTTCCGGTTCAAAATGAACATTTTCAACAGCTGTGGCTGTGGCATCAACGAAAGTATTAAAAAAATAGCAAACTTCAAGACTTTTTATTGCAAAATATGCCCGTGAACACCTTTACATCTTTCCATACGTAATATCATATTTTGTAGAGTTTAAGGCCCAGCGATTAAAGGGCCTTTCATGATTACATTGGGGGCCTTACTTCCTTTATCATGTGATGTTTCGCTCGTGACTCCCGGAGAATATCTTGGCGACCTCCGGAGAGTCGCGATTCCCAGATTGAAAACCCCTGGATTGGCAGGATTTAAACATCCCGAAACTGTCTTAAGAACCTGAGTAGAACTGTGTGGTATCTCAAGTTTTGCATATTTCCTTACGGTTCCCAGGCTCTGCATGATCTGTAAATTTCAAGTGAATTTTCGATTTTTAAAAAAATGACAAAACAAAAACTGACATATTTCTTTGGCGGAAGGAAGACGGTGAATATCTAAGTCTTTTGACTTGGCGCTAAAATGAAAAAAAAAAAAAACATACAAAGGTTATAAAAGGCGGCCCTTATGTTCCTAAATGTAATTAGAGGTATCTTTAATGAGGTATTTATATGCCTTGTAAAGGGAAAAATTCACTAGGTTTCTATTTGCCTTGCCCGCAGCAACATTTTGATAAACCGGAACAAAAAGTTAAGAAACCGGAACAATATTTTGATAAACGTAGACACGAGTACAGCCAATGACTCTGAAAGGGTATTCGTAAAACTGTGCGAAATAACGAAAGCCTACGAGTCATGGACCTTATTACCACGCTTTCTAAATATTCAATGAAGTACTCTCATTGAACTCCACCCGATGAATAACAAAATAGCATTCACTGCACACTTGCAGATCATGAAGCATGGAGGAATGCAGCTGTGAAAAATGAGGTGTCAGGGAGTGGTAAATATTATGCTTCGGTCCCTTTCTGCACTGCTGCGCAAATAGCATAACATATCGAGGGTTATCGGCCAGAATGTGTTATGTCCAGTTTTATTCATTGCTCTTAAACGCATGTACGTATCCTAAACATAAGGTGTGTGGCTTTATTTCACAACCCAGTAAAACCAGTCATGTCACCATGGTGAAATTATGGCAATTATCTGAATTTTGATAACGGTTACAAATTTCGAACTCGTTTTTCTCAATTTGACTTTTTTGGGCAATAAAACATTAGTGTTGCCAACCCTTGATAGGTATTATTTTCTTTTTATTGTTATTGTTGGGTGTTGTTTTTTCCTAATCATCCTCTCATTTAGTTGATAAAACAAATTGCCTTTCTCATTTAACTATCTTTCATTTTTTAAGTCAACAGTGGTAACATATGAACCAATAGTCTACAAGAAAAAAAAATGTAATCTGCTGCAAGATAAATCTCTCCCTTGGAAGGCAAACCAGTTAAGTTTGCACCATAAACATTGATTTCATCATCTGACCATTCAGCTTCGAGAAACTCTAATTATGTTATTATTTTTCAGTTCCCTTATTTTCGAAGTTGTTTTTTTTTTCTTACTTTTTTCTCTAAGGTTTGGGAATACTCATGGGAGAATGGTTTAATCTTGAAAGACATCGAGCTGGATCCTTTGGGCAGCAAGACTTCAATGATTAGATCCTTCGGATTTCTTTCTCGCCTTTTGGACGTAAAAGCACATTATTTGTACAGGCCTGACAGGAAATAAAAAGAAAATGTCTTTAAACATTCAAGATGACGTGTTTTAAACAAACAGATTGTTATCGGGAAAGTTTCATTATCAGTTCTGAGGTAGATCTTGAGGGTTAGGCGACAAATTCATCTGCTCCTGATTTTAATTACACGTGCGTATTGCTAAGATTAAACATTTAAAATGCAATGCATTGTTCTAACAAAGCTTTTATAGACACGTATTATATTGGAGGGTATTTGACATATTGTTGTATGCGAATTGTTGCCGATTTTGAAGTTTTGTCACGAAAGTGGTTCTCTCACTTCTAATTTTACTACTGTACTTGACTTTCCAGTCGGCTTAAAATTTTCCAGTTATGTGTTTGTGGTGTAATGTTGTATGTGTTTTGGTCCTGATTTTACACAACTCTTCAAACTTTCAATCCTCATTTTCTGGCAAAGGCAAAAAATGCATATGCAACAATTTGGAAAATACTTTACGATTTAACGTGGCCTTCATGTTGCAGAATCTACACTGGTTTTTATTATTATTATTATTTTGAGGGAGTCGGATTCTCATTATTTTCATACCAGCGAGTTGACATCTCAGCAAGGAAATTATCTGCCGTCAGAAGAGGGCATTGCTTGCAAAAACTTGTATCAGATGAAAACAGTGACTCTTTTCCTGTCGTTCATTTGCTATTGCAGCTGCCAAAGACGCCTCAGCTGAAAGTTACTGATATAATTTTCTTTGAGAATTAGATTATGTCGAATATTATTGTCTAAGAACGAGATGTTCTGCCCGTGCAATGAAGTTGAAATCTTTTAATGAGGGGCGTTTTAAAACACACCAGTTGTCTGTCTTTGCTTATAATTATATTTGCGTATTGCTTGTGTCCGTGTGTGGTGCACAATGTCGAAAAAAATGTGACTAGATATGAATTCGTATATAATTATAAAGGGCGTTTGCCTTGGATGGGCGTGACCTTGCATGAGGCCACAATGTACACATATTATTGAAATTCACGGTATATGTCCCTGAACCAGTCTGTTAGTGTTGACAGAGTGACGCTCCTGTCTTTCAGAGACCATCCCCTCGCCAGTAACGATTTCACAGAGGTTCAGTTACCCATGGAACGAGAGTATGGCATGCATTTGACATCAACGGTTTCGAAAAATAATCGTGGAAGCTCAGTTATTTACTTAATTTCATGTCAATGTCTCAAAAAATCTGTCACAAGCTCATAGCGTTTGCTCGACTCATTTTGCCTGCAAACATGAGCTAAACTTCTGTGTGCACGTATCTTATGGAAATTCAAGTTGCATTATCTAGAAGTTTAATTAAGCAGCCAGGAAAGCCCAGACTGTCCGAGACCCCCAACCCCCCCCCCCCACCCCCTTCCTCCCCATACCAAAAGGCATGTCAGCAGTCTTGAGCATTATTTCAGGCTGCATCTCCTGTGCCGGGGACTCTGTAAAGGATCATGAGGTATCCTAGATGCGATAAAAGTGAAAGAATAATGACTGTGCTAATCATGAGCCATTGGTCAGTGAGATCACTGTCTTACATGCAGTTAAACGACTCAAATTTTTTATGCATGGATCAAAACACGCACGGTTCCCGAAAGGTTACACTCTCTAGAGAGTGAGCAGGAGATGTCTAGATAAATGCTTTTTTTGTTGTTGTTGTTCGCTTGATTTCGAGGTCAGATTTGAATGCTATTTTTGTCCATATCTGGTACGTACATGATCTGATCCCAGACACAGAATACCGAGGCGGACCATTCCTTCTTTCACTGTATGTCCACAGCTTGAGCGCGTTCAAACAGAGCTGTATGGTACAAGATCTAGTCTTTTTCGTTCAGTTATGAAGAGGTGTGGCGCAATTTGTTGCACGGTTGACATGGATGATACGCGCGCAAGTCGACGGACGGATTTGGCGAATTGAGCCGTCTCGGTATCCTGTGTCTCGGGTCTGATAATTGTGATAAAAACTTGACCCTTTCCAGTGGCATAATAGGCAGAATGATTAGATAAAATTCAATACATGTGTAAAAAAAAAAAACATTTTAAAATACAGGTCTTTAGTTCTATCAGATAGACCATCATCCTTCTTTTCGCTTCGCTGTCATGCTCTCAGACCAGCTGAAAGTGTTGGAGTACACACATCACGATTTTGAAACTTTGCTGCTCACACCAAATTTAGGCTTTGTCTGATAAACCAGATTTTCGTTCAGTTACCGATACGGGCATTTGCGCAACTAGAAAACGCCCAAAATCGGCAGGATGCTCGATTTTGAGTTACGAGAATTTCTGAACTTGTGGTCAGGTGTCCTCTATTATTTTCTTTCTGTGTTTTCTAAATAATATGATTTTGGTGCGTTTGAAAATGATGGCAAGTCCAAGTTAAAATGTAAGTTTAAACTTTCAATAGTGTTTTTCATAAAATGTCACTTTTTAAACAAAGGACGCAAAATGTGTTCGATATTCAAATGTTATTTAACTTTGCCCAATTATGTCATGCAATTAGCTTCCTTTTGATTTTGTCACAGGATTTAGTGAACATGACTTCAACATTTTTTTAGCATTGATTTGTTGTTGTTTGGTCTGGAAATTACACATAATGATGCATGCTGAAACTTTAAAAAAGACGTACAAAAATAATTTCAAATTTGAATGTGAAAAGCCTCTGACAAAATATATTTTATTTAACATACTCAAATATGGGAGGAAAAGAAAAAGTCAATGTGGTTATTCATTTTGCTGCTATTTTGACTTTAATATTGCTCTAAATTTTAAAGATGGCGGATGTAGAAAAGTGTTACCATAGCAACAGTGAGCAAAAAATGTGGCTTCCTGGTTAAAAACTTACAAACAATCGCTCAAACAACCAGTCAAAACAAAAAAAAAAGGCGTCAGTACATGTGTCACAGAAAACCATCATTTTCTGGCAAAAGCGTCTGTAATAAAGCAACTGTTTTTTTAATTTCAGCAAAGATACTAGAAATGATAAGATGAGCCACTCCCTTCTTCGCACCTCTAAAAAAAATAGTGCACACAGTTTGCGCGCTGATAGGCGGCGGGGCCCATGGCGCACAGCAGGAAAAGAATGCTTGATATAAATGATAAATTAATGATGCTGATTTGTCACACTACTACTGCGACTAAACAAAAGAAAGCCAGAGTTTTCCCACAGCGTTCGAAGTTTACATTACAAAATAATGATTCTTAATAGAAATATCACAAAATGTTATGTTAGTTCGCTTTGCTGTTGATGTTAGGAAAAAGTGCATCGAAATTAACGATTTAGTAAGACGGCCACCGGAAAGCAATAGGTGCCGAAAGAGAACGCCACGCGAGGACAAAATGAGTTGCAAAAATTAACCTTCTGAAATGTAGACGTTTTAGTTTCGGTAATTATCAATGGTCGTGATTCGATCTGGGTGACAACTGAAACCTGTACAAAATTGTGAAGTTTATACTTCAGTCCGTAACCGGTGAGCATCGGCAAAATCCTGAAATACAATCGTATTGATACTGACATTGATGATAATTACTTGTGCAATATCCGTTGTCAGACGTCCTAGGGTGTAAACAGAACACTCGGGATTTACTTTCTGTGTACTAGATAACCAGAGACACCCCTAAATAATAATCAGATCGTATTATCCTGTCGCTGGAGTCATGGAAAATGAATTAGAGACTTCCATTGTGGATACATGATTTAGTACGTTTTATAAGGTATATCCAACATCGAAAACATGCTTGTCTGCCCTAAGCTGAAGCGTCAACTTGTGATATGAATTTAAATTCACACGTATTTGTTTTTCTAATATTTTCTCTCTTGACAGCTCATGATAATTCTATAAATCTTTTATTTTCATTTTGTCTGAGCCCTTCCGAAGTTTTGTTGTTGTTTTTTTCGAACCGTATTACATTCATGCATTATTTATCATTTAATAACTTGTCTTTTTACATTCCGGTGATAGAATCCCTGCAGTGAATCGCTTGGGGCACAATACTGACGCCTTGAAATGACGCTCTGTAGAACCTATGTTTGAACTCACACTTAAATGTACCTTTTTTTTGTGTGCGTGTGGGCCTGTGGATCACGAGTATTCCGTATAATAAGATCGTACTTTACTGGCAAACACTACGGTTTAAAAAAAAAGGAGTGGTCTGAGACTATTTACTATAGGGACAATTAATGGACCCATTACCTCACTCACTCTGCAATAGTAGGTGTCAAACACTAATAGACCCCTGCAGCTTGTTGTCAAGATGAAAAATCGCGCAGCCCCGTATGGTCCGCGAGTAACTTGAGGGTAAAAATACCAAACCTCATCGGAAACTTTGTTCGGTACCCTCTACTGTCATTCTTCGCACCTTTTCTTATAGAACTTAATGTTACTGCCCACGATTTCTTTTCATCTCTACAATACCGACGTGGGATTGAAGTTTGCTATTGTGTCAGTCATGTTCAAACACAGGGGGGGGGGGGGTGGGGGGGTAGAGACAGTTTTATGCTTTACGTTTCTTTTCAGTGATGCAAAATAAAGACTGAAAATATATAGTTTACCGTGGGGGTGGTGGGGTATTATATTATACAAATAGGCGTGGCTCCAGAACTATAAATTGGCAAACACACAGATATATTCCCTTGGGACTGAGATCTCGACTTCCTCTGCAGACACGACATTTTTTGTTCCGGTAGTGCAGTGGAGTGGATATCGCAGTTTTTCACCTACACAGTTGAGGGTATAATCTAGTATAATGTTTCAGCCAAAACAGTTTGGTGTTGGCATTAATTACGCATTACTAAAGTAGTCGTAATAGTAGTAGTAGTAGTAGTAGTAGTAGTAGTAGTAGTAGTAGTAGTAGTAGTAGTAGTAGTAGCCTAGTAGTAGTAATAGTAGAAGTAGTAGTAGTAGCAGTAATAGTTGTTGTTGTTGTAGTAGTCGTACGGCATTACTATACTATTGATCATACTTAAATCTAGGAACAACTGTAAATTCGGGGTGCAGTAGGAATATGTGTACTTCCTCACTATAGTAGTCGTAGTGACTAGTAGTAGTAGTAGTAGTAGTAGTAATAGTAGTAGTAGTAGCAGGAGTAGTAGAAGTGATAGTAGTGTATTACTTTACTGTTAATTATACTTATTCAAGGTACAACCATCAAACTGTCTGTAAATTCGTGGTACAGTAGGAATACGTGTATTTTTTCACTGCCGTCTAACGGGTTAGTATTTGAATCTTAAATAAGGAAGAATGCCTGTAGTGTGGGATTTAAATGACGTTTTTGGTTGTGTGGAAAGTTAAGAAAACGTGTCTTTAAACGGAGGATCTTAATACTCTCAGAAAAGTAATGACCATGTTGGATGGTAGTGAAGGGTCTTTGCATTTCATGTTCTTGGCACTTGGCCTGAAATTGAGAACAATATGACAAGGATTCCTTTATAGTTATGTTGTTGTTGTTGTTGTTGTTTTTCTTATTAACCAGTTAACAAATAGAGAACGGGCAAAATTCACTAGGGATTTTTGAAGAAACAAAAAGATATCTTCCTGTATTACTCTCAGCGCTGTCTGTGCGGTATTTACAGAACATTGATCATACAGCCGACCACCCGTTCTGAACTTTCAGCTGTTATTGATTTCATTTTTGTGCTGTTTGCTGTACGTGATCTGCTCAGTTTGAAAACTGGCCGATTTGTTTGCAACGAAACTGTCATTTCCGTACTTTGTGCATAAACTTTTGAACTCAAAAGTTTTCTATCGAAAAAATCCTAGTGGGCTCATAGTAATAATAAATAGTGCTGTTGTTCTGTGTCCAGGGCTAATGAAAAATGTGGCCCTGATGTATGTTTCAGTGAGAGGTGGAAGTCGTGTATGTTAGTACTCATCATGGTGTCTATTTGTAATAGTATGTTTTAACTCTGGCGGTGACGGATTTTGGGAGGGGGGGGGGGGGGCTGTCAACTCAGTTATTTTCAAAATTGCTGTGGTGGGTTACAGCTGTATGTTATTATGAGGAATGCTGCGTTGACATATCGATGAATTTTTATTTTTTATTTTTTTACTTGATTCAATCCAAATACCCCGCAATCATTTCGTGTATTTTTGCCTTGATTGTAGGTTTCACTGAGCGTCAGCCCCGCTATGTCTGTGATGCAACACGAACCTTTCAGTGACGAGATACAATAATTATACAGCTAGCCCATCCTATGATAGATATTGCGTACGAGTTTAATTTAACAACCGATATTATGCTCCAAACCATAGTGATTTTAAAGTCGTTGTCGCGTTTCGTAATTTAATCAGCTCTCTTTGAGATCATTGTAAAACATTACAATGCTTAGTTTTATGTATCATTCAGAAGGGTCTAACAGTGAGATATTGAGCAAAACTGTTTTTGCGTGCACGGGTTGACTCTGTAACCCATCTCTTTCATGGATGCTAACTTTCATAACAACAGTTTTAGGATAGTGTGATTTTGTACAGAGGGCAGCAGCTTTTTCGCTTAGTTTTATAACTACATGTAAACTGTGTGTTTCGGAGTGTGAGTGATTTTAGGCATGGTGGAGGACTAACCCTTCAATTCATACCTTTTTTTTTTAGGCATGGTTAGAATATCTCCTTCAGTTTATACCCTTTTTTAGGCATGGATAGTATATCTCCTTCAATTTATATCTTTTTTTTAGGCATGGATAGAATATCTCCTTCACTTTACACCTTTTGTTAAGAATAAATAGAATATCTCCTTCAAGTTATACTTTTTTTTAGGCATGAATAGAATATCTCCTTCAATTTATAAGTTTTTTAGTTGTTGTTTTTAATGCCATTTAATTACCTTAATTAAAGTACTGGGTATTTCTTTTTTTTTTTTTAATCCATGAATCCAACCATCGAGACGGATGACGTGCGTGACTGAGACCCAAAAGACTTAAGAGAATACCTAGACTTGTTGTTTGGGTGTGGCCCTGTAAGGGTTTCAAGTGTCGAAAAACTTGCATGACGTGGGTTCTAAACCTCTACAGATCCCTTTGAATGTCATCCTGGCGGGAGTATCAGTTCTTGTAATTTTGCATCTTAGGACCTGTTTATTTATGCCTCAAGAGAAGGTAGGCAGTTCTTTGTCAAATGGTCTTGAACAGCCAGAAAATCTACACTCTATATTTCACTTTCTGGAGGACAAAACAACGAATGAAATTTCAAAAAAAAAACAAAAAAACAATGTGACCGATTGATTAGTCAATCAACTAATTTTTGTTTTTTAATTTGTTTTTGTTGTTTCTGATGTATTCACAGAGTTTCATCAGCCATGAAGATTTTGTACCTCCTGGCAGTGGCATGTGCGGTGGGCAGTGTGTCCTCCCAAGGTAAAGATATTCTTTATCATCCACTTTGCCTATTCATTTTCACTCATTCATTCATTCATTCATTCATTCATTCATTCATTCATTCATTCATTCATTCATTCATTCATTCATTCATTCATTCATTTATTTATTCATTCATTCATTCATTAGTTCAATCCAACATTCCTTCCTTCATTTTATTTATTTATTTATGCATCAATTTTATCACTTGTGATAATAGTGTTGTTGTTTTAATCTTTTTAGTCGCCCCTTCATTCATCCATTTATTCGTTCATTCCGTCGCACATTCCATCATTTTCTTATTCAATCATTGGCGTATTGAAGCTTTTCTTTGCACATGTATAAGGCTGTACACTAACATTGCAATGTTTTGAAATATAACTAATTTCTTCATGTTTTCACTCATGAAAATGTTCTTTCTGTTTCACGTTACTCACTGGTTACCGCTATCGTGTGAATTCATACACAAGTTAATTATGCCTGAATTTTCTAACTAAATTTTTGGCCTCTATACATCCATCATTTCCTAGGTATTTTTCAAATTACTGGGTATATTGCACTGATCGGTGAATCTATCTTCTTTGCATCTATCAAAATAAATATGTTTTTGTTTTCTTTAACTAAATTTTCAGTCTTTGCATTCGTCATTTCCTGGATTTAAGTCAGATTACTTTGCATGATCAACTGCTTGATTAAACTCTTTACTGTCTTCTGTCTGTCTCGTTCTCTCTGTCTCTCTCTCTCTCTCTCTCTCTCTCTCTCTCTCTCTCTCTCTCTCTCTCTCTCTCTCTCTCTCTCTCTCTGTTTTTTAGTGTTTTTATTTTTTTAATAACTAGCTGAGGTCGATAAATCGGTTTGAATATTGGTTTCAGTTCTGGGTGGTTATTATGGACCTGCTTCATCCGGCCTGTTCCTATTTGTTTATTTTAAATAAGTCTTACTGCTCTGCCTTTGTGAGTTGACACCCTGCGCATCCCGTACAACTGCATGATTTGCGCACGGGTTAGTGTGTTTGATAGTGAACACATCGCAGGTAATGATAACGAAACCTTAAAATGGCGAACCATGACTCGAAATAGATCTGAATGATGGCGAAACAATAAATTTCCAATAAAAAAAAACTACAGCGATTTGAGACTTGTATGCCTACCGATAGTACGTTTTTTAGGGGGCATGCTGCAGCAGTGCATGCTAGATCTAGCTCTCACAGACACTACTGTGATTATGAATCGAATTCCAGGGCCGGAAGTGGAAAAGCGATTAACAAAGAAAGAGGTCATAGGTTAACGAACGTACAATTCGGATCAAACGCTCTCGCAAATTTACTGTTCCATTCTTATCGCATTATTGGAATAACTCACGAATCCCATAAGCCTTTTTATGCCTATGTACATAGGAACACTGGTCAGTATCGTACAATTGTGTGTGCCAAATTTCAGTTCAATACGTCCAGTAGTTTTTGAGTCCACTGGGAACAAAGGGGTTTTCTTACATTTTTTTTGTATAGATTTGTTGTTAATAATAATGTATAATAATAATGTATAGCATTTATGTAGCGCATATCCATTTGAAATGCTCTATGCGCTTTACAGAAACGACATGTCAACCACAGAGCAGAATGGAGCTGCCTGCGAATCGCTCCACATACTGCACTGCTTCTTTCTCTCTCCCTGTCTCGCTCACTCTCTCTCTCTCTATCTCAGAGCAAATTGTAACGCAGCCCGTTAGGCGCAGTTCACAACTCACAACAGTTTACAACTCACAGCAGTTCACAACTCACATCAGTTCCCACAACACACAACTCAAGTAATATTTGAATATTTATTAATAACAATATATATTTAATAATGAATAATAAATTTTGTTGTTACTGGTGGGGTGGGGGGGGGGGGTGATATGGATAAATTTTAATCTATTAATTTCATTGTTCAAGCCTTCAATACTGAAACAGTATTGCCTTTAACGCTTTACTGCCCTAATAGTTACATGATGAACTGCCGTTGTCTTCTCCCAACTGTCTTCATTTGTGATCGCTCCGTGTTGGCGACTTTAGATTATGCACCGTTAGATCTAGTAACATTATAGATACGAGCTGACATGCAGGGACATTATACACACACACACAACTGTCATTCAGTACCCCCATGACATTTTTCTTACCTTGACTTACTGATTAATTTCTGTACATCCGACAGATGCCAGTGCCAAAGCATTATTGTAACGTCTACTGTGCGGTAAAAACAATTTTCCACTCTTTGTCACATCGTAATAGTTGACAATCTCCTCCGGGGGTGGTGGTGGAAGTGAAATTTTTACATTGCCATTCTGGCAACAAAACGTACTTTTTTCATTTGGCCATATTATGGCATTTCAGTGTGGACATACGGTGTTGAAATTACCACATGAGTGGGAATGCAGCCTTGGGTCAACAGCACCTTCCACAAAAGTAGTAGCATTAAGAGCAAGTCCACATGTTGGCTCTCTTGTTCGTTGTCTAGGTCTATTTTCTACTATTTCAATCTCATTTTCTGGGTGTTGACGATGCCCGACCCTCTCCTCCTCCTGAACTCTTCCAGTGTCTTCTAGCCTATCCCTCTCCTGAGCTCTTCTATTGTCTTGTCTACGCGTTCTAGGAGAAAAGCAGGTACGATTGCTCTTCCTAGGCATTGTGCAACATTTATCTGGTCTATCACATATTGCCACTGTTATTTACTAAATTTTATAGAGTAGATCTAACTTCTGAATAACACCACTGCACGCCTCACATTCACATGCAACCAAGTTTACTTGAAAAAAAGCTAACACCACTGACACGTGCAAGAAGTGATACAATCTCATCCACATTCAGATTTCCTGCCTTTTAGAGAAAGATGACTTGAAAAAAAGCCAAATTTGAATTTAACAGAGGCCAAAAATAAGCCACACAGTTTCTTTTGTAGGCCATTATAAAATTCTTTCCGTGAAGGTAGGAAAGTCTATTTTTCACAAACTTAAATTTGAAAATAAGCTATGCTTATTATTCTGCTGTAAACAAAAAGTCGAAGGGTAGAACAAACATTACTTATATCACAATTTTTGCAGACCAAACTTAATTATGTGGAGGCCAATATTTTTCTTTTTGGGTGAAAAATATGCTAACTTGGCAAGTACTGAAATAAATTACTGTCCCGGGCAAAATGGCTTAAAAATAGGTTCGGTGAGTTCATGGTGAATTCTCACCATTTCTATTCGCGATAAAAGCAGCAAAATATGATATTTTACCAAGCATAAAATTCCTTTCTCGTTAGCATCTTGCACATTTCCACTGGTCAACTAATCTAATGCACATTTTTGTATAATTTTTTGTTGTTTTTGTGGATCAGTAAGTGTGTCAACAGTTAGAGCCCTAGCTCCATTATAGTATGATGATACACTATTGAACGAGTAACATTCAATCTTCTTTGCTTTCTGTGTTCGATTTTTTTTTCTTCTTGCTTTGCCTGAATGTGTGTGTGTTTATCACATAGCGCAATCCTTTGTTCTTTATCTCTTTTATCATTGCAGTGTGCAGGGATACAGAGTTTCTCTTTATGCTGGATCAGTCAGAAAATGCTCGACGTGCGTCATCAACTGACGCCAATAGCACTAACTTTCAATATTTGAAGGATGCCATGAGAGATTTCTTCAACGCGCCCCAAATCGAGGGTAGTGCCAGTGTTAGGTCAGACAAACATGTTATGTGTTAACAGTCTATCTATCTATCTATCTATCTATCTATCTATCTATCTATCTATCTATCTATCTATCTATCTATCTATCTATTTATCTATCTATCTATAGGTATCTGTCTGTCTATCCCCCATTCCGTCCGTCTATCCATCCATCTATCTATCTATCTATCTATCTATCTATCTATATATCTATCTATATATCTATCTATCTATCTATTATCTATCTATCCATCTATCTATCTATCGGTCGATCGAGAGATCGATCTATCCCATCTGTCATCTGTCTATCTATCTATCTATCTATCTATCTATCTATCTATCTATCTATCTACCAAACAGACTGGGGATGTATACCTATAGTTCAATTGAGGCACAAGAAATACTTCCAGAAGGGAGCAATCGCACCGAGGCACTGAAAAAAGTCGACGAAATTGGTAAAGGAACACACGTGAGTACACACTCGAATACACAGAATGTTTTGTTCTCCGTCATAAGGTGTCTTGGGCCATCCATAAAGTGCATAATTATGTTTGGAAGGTGACAGGGCGTTTGCCCTAACGTACGAAAAGTGTGCATTAAGCAAAAAAAGAAGTGGGGGGGGGGGGAGGGGGTGGAGATGGTTTGTAAGCTTTTCAGACGTAGTGATTGATGAAAAAGTATCTTTTATATTATTATATTCAACCAGGTGGGCTGTAGGATTACCCGGTAGCCTATACCACAGTCGAGCTTGGGCTACGTACCTGAACAGTACAGTCGAACAGCCCATGCTAAATTGGCTCTTAGAGTTTGTTTAGAACATCAAGACCTGAACGAAGATTTACTATTTTCATGGCCATGCGCCTTTACCGAGATGGGGATGGGGGTCGAAGTCTAGAATATAAAAAGCGTGGGTGAGGGCCGGGATATGGTGGTGGTAGGGGGAGAGGGGAAGAGAAAGTTTAAAATCGTCAACGTAAAAGACACGTACATTATGAGTGGTATGAAATGGTCTCCTTATGGAACATGGGAGACAAGATACTACACCTCTCAAACTCCTGACTGTAAAGTAATAGCTATGTTAGTTTGCTCGATAACAGATATTTGTTTCCTATTTATGCTGAAAACGGATATTAGTACTCTCCAGAGGGAAAGAAGCGACAGAAAAAAAAAAATGTGTGGATGAAAGATAGAACGAACAAAAGGAGAACTGTTGATTATGGTGTTTGAAATAACTTCTGATTTGCTATGTTTATATATTTAGGGGTGTGTATGGGGGATAGGGATGAGGGGGCGAAACAATGCAAATTGAACTGGAGATTTTTCCCCTCGGTCTTTTCAGGGTGGCTCATGGACTCACGTAGGGTTACAGAATCTTACGGGGGCGCCACGGCACGGCAAGAACCTCATCGTTGTCCTGTCGTCTCAAGGATCCACTAACAACGCTAGGAGAAACCGAACTATGGGTGAAGTTAAAAGGCTAAAAGCCTTAGGCTGGAATCTCACGGTCATTGCCCTACAGGTTAGTCATTTCGTGATGGTGGGACGTTGTAAGGGGTCAACCCGCTATTGCCGCGGCCCGTTGTTGCCGCAACCCGCTATTGCCGCGGCCCGTTGTTGCCGCAACCTGCTATTGCCGCGGCCCGTTGTTGCCACAACCCAATTGCGTCATTAGGTTTTCTGGAAAAGAATTATTCCTGTCACTGCACAGTGTAATAATAATAATAATAATAATAATAATAATTTATATAGCGCATATCCATTTTAAAATGCTCTATGCGCTTTACAGAAACAACATGTCAACCACAGAGCAGAATGGAGCTGCCTGCGAAGCGCTCAACACACTGCACTGCTTCTTTCTCTCTCCCTGTCTCGCTCACTCTCTCTCTCTATCTCAGAGCAAATTGTAACGCAGCCTGTTAGGCGCAGTTCACAACTCGCAACAGTTCACAGCTCACAGCAGTTCACAACTCACATCAGTTCACACAACACACAACTCAAATAATATTTGAATATTTATTAATAGCAATATATATATGATTTTGTTGTTGCTGGTGGGGGGGTGGGGGGGGGGGTGATATGGATAAATTTTAATCTATTAATTTCAATTTTCAATTTTGCCCGGACAGAGGCCTTTCGGCCTGCTCTTTACGATTTCCAACTGCCAAGGTATCTTTAACGTGCGCAACGTGCACACGGGCCCTCCGAATTTTTTCGTCCTTATCCGAGAAGACTAGGTACTCGATCCTACCCCCTAATAGGACCAGGGACTTGAAAATATGAGAAAAATCCAATTTCCAACATGCCTGCACTGCCCGGGTTTAGAACCCGGGACCTTTGGCATGAGAGGCGAGCACCTTGCCTCTAGACCACCTTGTCCCCAAGTGTAGACTAGACTAGACTAAAACCGGAACTCTCTCTCTCTCTCTTCCTCTCTCTCACTCTTCCTAACCGGAACTCTCTCTCTCTCGGGATCTTCCGATGATCTAAAAATAAACAAGTTAGTAATCTCTATCGAGTATCGACGATACTGACGTCACTTTCTCGCTCTTTTTTTTTTTTTTTGGTAACTGTGAGGGTTTGTTCCATGCTCAACGTCATTTTTGTTTTTTCCCCGGACGACGTGGTAGGCTATCATGAGTGACAGACAGATCAATTGTACAGCGAGTGAGGGAACACAATGTGCCACCAATCCCAGGAACCATTGAGGACGTGGCCATTGCTGGGCCATGGGCAGTTACTTGGCTGCAAGAACGCCACCTACTTGTCAATGATATTGACTGGGGCATAGCAATTTTTGCTACAAATGCAAACCTGTTGCATTTGGGACGGAGTCAAACGGTGTATATGGATGCGACTTTCCGGACGTGCCCTCGACCATTCACCCAGTTTTTCACAATACTGGGTGATGTGCATGGATTTGTTGTGCCTTTAGACCAGGTCTTGATGTCACAGAGGACCATTGGACATTACCGACAATGTTTTCAGAGAGTGAAACTAGCTGTACGGAGAACATATCATCACAACTGGCGACCCCAAAGAGTGATTTGTGATTTCGAGCTAGCACTCCACACTTCTATTGAAACTGATTTGGCACATGCCCGACTGTCTGGGTGCTATTTCCATTACACCCAGAGCATCTGGAGAAGGGTTCAAGAACTTCGCCTTTCTGTCCCATACCGCCAAGACCATCATCTGACAAAGTCATCAAGAAAATCTTGGCCATTGGTTACCTTCCACACGCTCTTGTGCAAATGAACTTCAATGTGCTTGTAACTGACAGACGTACCAGACGGCTTGTAAACCAGTACCCTGCCCTTGACGAGTTCTTCGCGTACGTGCGCAGCACCTACATTTCACAGCAGTTAACCCCTTTTCCACCAGCATTGTGGAATGCGTTTGAGAGCGATATGGATCAGCGTACCAACAACAGAGTTGAAGGTTAGTATTTTTTTCGTCCGAAATCTTGTAGCACCTTTATGCGAGTTCGCGCTTGTAATAAACAAGCTAGCAAAGTGTTTTCAGGAGAGAGAGAGAGAGAGAGAGAGAGAGAGAGAGAGGATGGAGGGAGGGAGTGTGTGTGTGTGTGTGTGTCTGTGTGTGCGGAAAAAAAAACAGTGTTGACAACGCTGGTAAGGAACTGAGATAATGCTGGTCAACGAAATTTGGCATTATAGTAAAGTTTTAGTTGGAGATAGTGCACGATATTTTTTTTCCACGATATTTTTTTTCCACACTGAGGTCTCTATAAAAACGGTAATTTCAATTTTACCGTTTTTAACGGAAATGAAAATTTTGCATCAACTAAAATGAATTTTTTTTTGCGTATGATATGCAACGAGGCAAAATACATGTAAAATATTCTGAGGCAAGAAAAAAATAGAATTTAGACTGTTATGACCGTTTTTATTGCTAAAAAACATAAAAATCGTAAATCGACCACACAAAATGTGTTCACAACGCTGGCAAGGAACTGTGTTATCGATGGTCAATGAAACTTGGCACGGTGATAGAGTTTTAGTCAGAGATGATGCATGACCGCTTTTTTCCTGATTTGAGGTCTTTATTTTAGGAGGTTCGCTGCCCTTGGCATTTACACCTCACTTTACTTGTTTTATTATTTCTTGTTCTGGCGGGGGGGGGGGGGGGGGGGAGGGGGAGATGATATGGATAAATTTTAATCTATTAATTTAAATTTTGCCCGGGCAGCGGCCTTTCGGCCTGCTCTTTACGATTTCCAACTGCCAAGGTATCTTTAACGTGCGCAACGTGCACACGGGCCCTCCGAATTTTTTCGTCCTTATCCGAGAAGACTAGGTACTCGATCCTACTTTTTTCGCTTTTTTCCCCAGTGACATCTCTCTTAAAACGGTAAAAATCCATTTTAACGTTTTTTCACGGAAATCAAAAGTTTTATTTCGTTTACAATAAAATTTTGTTTCCATATACTATTAAACAAGGCAAAGTGAATGAAAAACAATCGAGAAAAAAAAAACGTTAAATTTTGACCGTTATGACTGTTTTTACTGCAAAAAAACTTAAAAATCGTAAAGTGACCACGGACTGGAAACATTTATATGGCTTGACCATCTTGTTGTTTTGTTATTGTGCAGCCTACCACCATGCCCTCAGTACTGCTGTCCAAGTAAAGCATCCATCCCTTTGGACCTTCATTACCCACATCAAAGATCGCCAAGCTGTCACCGAGCAGATGACCCTTGCTGCCGAAAGAGGAGACGCCCCTCCACGATGGCGCAGAAAATGGAGGAATCTGGAGAATCGCCTGAGAAGATTCCAAGAGCAATACAACAGAGGGGCCCCGAGACCTGGACTCCTACTGGAGAGCAGTAACTCACTGCACTTGGGAAGCTGTTTAACTGATCTTGCTTTCATCAACAACCACCAAACAACAACTGTTTTTTTCCCTTTATGACGCCGGCATGGAATGTTGCTCAGTGTCATTAATTAAGACGACATGAACAAAGTGTGTGCACGTTTTGAACATACATTAATTTGATTCGTTTCTGTCATATGCATATCTCTTTTTGTAGTTTGGTTCCAACAACACGTTAGTGCACTTTCTTTTGAGTTTTTTTTTTTGTAAAATTGTTTTCTTGAGAAAGCGTGGTACGTTACGAACGTTTTATTTCTTTTTTTTAGTTTTATTTGTCCCCCCACCCCCATCCCCCCTTGTTTTTGTCCCCTCCCCCCTCCCCCCACCCCCTTTTTTTTTTTGGCTTGGTTTGATGACACCTGAGTTTGTGTTGAACATAATGTGACGAATCCAGGTTGATTTTCTTGATTTATAAGACAACGATGCAAACAAGATTGTTGTTTTGTTTCACAATTAAAAATATCATTTCATGTCATAATTCCTCTAACTTTCACTTTCATTTGATCTATGCATTTCTCTATACTTTTCTTATGTTTTGTCTTTTGTTTGCTTTTACTCTTCTATTCTTGTTCACCAATTGGAAGGCAATAGCGGGCCGCGGCAATAACGGGCCGCGGCAATAGCGGGTTGCGGCAACAACGGGCCGCGGCAATAGCGGGTTGTTTCCCGTTGTAAGGCATAATAATATTCTCCGTGTGCATAACGTCGTGGTCATAGCACAGTTCGCTGGTTTGTTTTGGGTTGTTGTTGTTGTTGTTGTTGTTGTTTTGACACAGTGAAGTAGAGGTAAAATCTTAGTTGTGGGAAAATGCGGGTTGAAGTTTTGACGAGTGTTACTCTTACATGAAAACGACTGCCTTAGGGTAACCACACAAAGGCCACCGAATTCTATCACCGAGCCACTAGGCGCTTTAGGTGAGAAGAATTGCACTATATAATTTCAACAACTGCACATAGAGCCCACCTAGATTCGGTCCGTTTATATAGTGCAATTCTTCTCGCCTAAAGCGCCTAGTGACTCGGTGACAGAATTCGGTGGCCTCTATGTTTGTACCCTAAGGCATAAACAAAACATAAAATTATAAAAACGGGATGGTTAGGCATTTTACTTCGATGTGCAAAATATGCAGACATGTCAAAAACTCCAAATCTGACTTTAAGGTCACTTTGTAAAAAAAAAGTCACTTTTAAAAGCCTATTTATCCGTAATGTCCCAGGTAAAGTGACGGATGTTTTGTTTCGTTTCATGAAAGTTTGCCCCCAGACTTCAAGATCCTGGTTTTGAGAGGAAATTACTTTTCCACAAGTCACAAGATTCGCAAGAAAAAACTTATTTTTTCCGTCTTTGTTTAAAAGTATATAAAAATGACTTAGGAGAATAATTTACTGGCTAATCCTTTGGGATGCGACTGGTGACCTGACAACCAGTTCTCTACACCCGGACTGGTCTTCCAACTGCCTATAGGATTGACTGAGCGCCCTGCCTACCCACTCCTTGTTATTCTTTTCCCATCTTTATCTCAACCATAATGTTCTCTTTGTTTCTCCTTGTATTCTGCCTCGCAGGATTGTTCTTTGCGAGTCGCATCCATCGTGGAACAAACACATAGCCTACTATGTATATGTCTTGCAATCTAAATAAATATTGATCAAGCATAGAGTATCTGTTGGCGTTGCAGTAAGGCATGTTACAAAAGGAATAGGCTGTTGTGGCCAATTAGCTAAATCTAATCCTAACCCTAACTATACAATTTAAAAAGAAAAAAGAAACATTCACTAGGCAGACTGAACCAAATTTTGCTCATATGACGCATGTATGAGAAATATTTCAAACATAGAAAAATACATAACATCGTTTTTACCATACGTAATTTGCGTCATTAACGCATTATGGCTAGATGTGTGCCATATTCTATCAAGGTTCCTTGCCATGTTGCTTTATATGTTATACCTATGACTGAGCTATGATGTGTTCATGTAATGGTATGTAAGATGTGTGTGTCGTGACAGTGCAGGCGCTCTTACACGCTCTGTGAAAGCAAATCTCCCCCATGGGATGATACAATGAGTCTTATCTACCTTATCTTATCTTACTTTATATTAACATTCACTCTCGCTTGTTGTTGTTGTTGTTGTAGTTATTGTTATTGTTGTTGTTGTTGTTGTTGTTGTTGTTTCAGTTTTTTGTGGGTTTATTTGTGTGTGTGTGTGTCGTTTTGTTTTTGACTGTGTGTGTGTGTGGGCTGTGCTGTTTTGATTGTTTGCTTGAAGTGGACACAGTTAAGACACACAAAATCAATAATCTTTTATTTTTCCGGCTGAATTTCTAACAGGGTGTCAACGACCTTGAACTTAACGATCTGACCAATGTTAATGAAGGAAAGCCCCCAATAATCTTGAATGATACCAATCCAGCTGACCCCAACTCACCTAAGGGTTACAAGCCCTTGTCTGGCGAACTACAAAGATTGTTGGAGCAAATGTGTGGGCCTGCCACAGGGGCCACAACTACAACAACAGCAGCGCCCATAACAACAACAGCAGCGCCCACTACAGCAGCACCCCCCATAACAACAGCAGCGCCCCCAACAACAACAGCAGCGCCGATAGTAGTGGTACCCGGTTCACCCAGGCCAGTAACTGAGCGTAAGTATAGACAGACAGACAGACACACGGACGGGCGGAATCCTTAAGAATAGATAGATAGATAGATAGATAGATAGATAGATAGATAGATAGATAGATAGATAGATAGATAGATAGATAGATAGATAGATAGATAGATAGATAGATAGATAGATAGATAGATAGATAGATAGATAGATAGATTGATTGATTGATTGATTAACTGATTGATTGAGAGAGAGAGGCGGGGGGGGGGGGGTAGAGAGAAAGAGAAACAAAAATATGCAGTTATATTGTGATGTTAGGAAAATAACACAAGGTAAACTATCCCTGCGTACAATATTTATGTTTTTCATTTAAACCAAAAAAAATAAAAAATTAGACAAATAAACATCACTTTGTGTGACTAAAGCCGACTTTCATTAAGATTTGACTAAATGGATAACCATGCTAAGTCAATTTTTTCGTCTTCTGTTTTCCCTTCCAGTGCTTAGTGTATCTGATTTTTTACATACACAAAAAGTCAGTGTTTCCCTTCCAGGGCTTAGTGTATCTGATTTTTTACATACACAAAAAGTCAGTGTTTCCCTTCCAGGGCTTAGTGTATCTGATTTTTTTTGCCTACACAAAAAGTCAATTTTTCGCTTCCAGTGCTCAGTGTATCTAATTTTTTTGCCTATACAAAAAGTCAATTTTTCCCTTCCACTGCTTAGTGTATCTGATTTTTTTTTTTTGCATATACAAAAAGTCAGTTTTTCCCTTCCAGTGCTTAGTGTATCTGATTTTTTTGCATATACAAAAAGTCAATTTTTCCCTTCCAATGCTTAGTGTATCTGATTGTTTTGCATTTACAAAAAGTCAATGTTTCGCTTCCAGTGCTTAGTGTATCTGATTCTTTCACATACATAAACAGTCAATTTTGTTTTTTATTTTTCTTCCTTCCACTGCCTAATTTATCTGATTCTTTGGCACATGTAAAGTCAATTTTGTTTCCTCCACTGTTGACTGTATCTGATTCTTTCAGATATACAAAATCATTTTTCGCTCCAGTGCTTAGTGTATCTGATTCTTACACACATACATAGTCATTTTTTTTTTCTTCCGGTGCTTAGAGTATCTGATTCTTTCACATACGTCATAGTCATATGTTTTTTTCTTCCAGTGCTTAGTGTATCTGATTCTTTCATATAGTCATTCTTTTCGTTCCAGTGCTTGGTGTATCTGATTCTTTCACATACAGAAACAGTCATTTTTCCCCTACCAGTGCTTAGAGTATCTGATTCTTTCACATACGTCAAAGTCATATGTTTTTTTTTCCAGTGCTTAATGTATCTGATTCTTTCATATAGTCATTCTTTTCGTTCCAGTGCTTGGTGTATCTGATTCTTTCACATACAGAAACAGTCATTTTTCCCCTACCAGTGCTTAGAGCATCTGATTCTTTCACATACACATAGTCATATTTTTTTTCCTTCCAGTACTTAGTGTACCTGATTATTTCACATACACAAAGTCACTGTGTTCCTTCATGTATCTGATTCTTTCACATACACATAGTCATATTTTTTTTCCTTCCAGTACTTAGTGTACCTGATTATTTCACATACACAAAGTCATTTTGTTCCTTCGTGTATCTGATTCTTTCACATACACATAGCCATATTTTTTTTTCCCTTCCAGTGCTTAGTGTACCTGATTATTTCACATACACAAAGTCATTTTGTTCCTTCATGTATCTGATTCTTTCACATACACAAAGTCATGTTTTCCTTCCAATGCTTGGTGTAGCTGATTCTTTCACATACACAAAGTCATGTTTTCCTTCCAGTGCTTGGTGTAGCTGATTCTTTCACATGCCCAAAGTCATGTTTTCCTTCCAGTGCTTGATGTAGCTGATTCTTTCACATACTCAAAGTCATGTTTTCCTTCCAGTGCTTGGTGTAGCTGATTCTTTCACATACCCAAAGTCATGTTCTTCCTTCCAGTGCTTGGTGTAGCAGATTCTTTCACATACCCAAAGTCATATTTTTCCTTCCAGTGCTTGGTGTAGCTGATTCTTTCACATACCCAAAGTCATGTTCTTCCTTCCACTGTTTGGTGTAGCTGATTCTTTCACATACCCAAAGTCATGTTCTTCCTTCCAGTGTTTGGTGTAGCTGATTCTTTCACATACCCAAAGTCATGTTCTTCCTTCCAATGCTTGGTGAATCGCACTTTCACATACCCAAAGTCGTGTTCGTCCTTCCAGTGTTTGGTGTAGCTGATTCTTTCACAAACCCAAAGTCATGTTCTTCCTTCCAATGCTTGGTGTAGCTGATTCTTTCACATTATAACAAACAATCGTTTTATTTTTGTTTTTGTTTTTTTTTTAATCCTTCAGATACACAAACATTTAATGTTGTTTTTTTTTCCACTCATTACTTAGTGTATCTGATTCTTTCACAGTCATTTTTTTTTTACCCTTCTTGTGCTTAGAGTACCTGATTCTTTTACATACACATTCCATTGATTTTTCCTTGTTTTTTTTTCCCATTTCAGTGTGTAGTGAATGCCTGTTTGCTGGTGGCTACGGCTATGACTTTGATCCTGTGTACTGCGACAGTTTCTACCAGTGTTTCCCAGACAAGGACCCTATACGGCTGCTCTGTCCTGCTGGCACATTCTGGAACGGTGCCCAGTGCAACTTTGTGAACTCTGTGGCCTGTCCTCTAGGTTAGAATCGCACAATAATTTAATCTCCGGTTTTTAGTTCTTCGCTAATGAACGTTTTGTCACTTGACTAAACTATTTTGCTTTTACAGGTCGGTTTCATTTACGTTCTTTCATTCCTGTATCACAAAGGAGTTCCCACTTTCTTTTACGAGAAAATTGTTAGTTTAAACGCTAAATGAGACACAGTCCTTTCAGAGAAATGTGCAAAAGTGACATTCTCAATACTGTTTACGGAATTAAGAGTCGTAGGTTTTCTCTATCCTGAGGAAACTTGAAACCATAGTGTGGATACTTTAATCTTTTCACATCGCAGAGCTCCAGGCTCTCACATGCCCACCGTAAGTTCCTTCTTGACAGTGGCTATTACCTGCGTAAGCACTATCTTTGGGGATGATTTTCAAAATTCATTTAAAATCCTCTGATACAGCTAGAGTACATTTGGTATCACTGACGAGCTTCTTCAGAGAAGAATAATGAAAATCGTGTGTTTGCAAACACACACACACAAAAAAAAAACCGTATGCGCTACGAAACAGCGTGTTATTCCAGATGGTGCGGTGTGCCTCGAGCTGGTGTGCGAGCGGCTGCACCTCGTAGGCGATCGATGTATCCATGAGTTGTAAAACAGCCGGCACCCGAAAGGTGCGGGGTGATATGAAAAGGTTAAGACAGGCATAGACAACTTACTGCTCGCTGGCCAGATTTGGTCCTCCAAGCAATATTGGCCGTCCCCAAGGGTTGATTGAAAATTAATCTATACGCCAATTGTCGAGTTATTGAAAAATAATTACACACACATGCAACCTCCCACCTCCCCTTATTCCTAACTCAAACAGGAAATTCAATCTTTGAATGTCAAAATCCAAATAAGTAGCACATAACATTTTTAGATGGGCCTTATTAATCGTTTTACTATGACGTGACAGTATCTCGCCCTCTGCACCCTCACATTTTTCAGGTCTTGTCCTTGTTGTTTGAAAGGTTGAAAGTGCGTGTTTTAGGGTGCTATGCTAAAACAACGGGGGTGTCTCTATTGAAGGGTATTCCATCTTCCATTGCTGTTGTCCTTAAGTCGATGTGTGTGTCATTTGGAGAGGATGCCCTGTTAAAAGTGATATAAAAAAAAATTCGTAGAGACCTGTGGGCTATGACAAGGAAAGGCAACCCGCTAGGGAGCCCCTTTGAAGGCCAAAAAAAAAAAAAAGCAAAGAAAACCGCAGAAACATCCAGAACCAAACAAGAACATTGAAAATAACAACAAGAAAATGAGCGGTGCAAAGGCCAAGAGC
Organism: Onchidella celtica; assembly: GCA_963931925.1. Lineage (NCBI taxonomy): Eukaryota > Metazoa > Mollusca > Gastropoda > Systellommatophora > Onchidiidae > Onchidella > Onchidella celtica. The sequence goes on along the minus strand of OZ007575.1, from coordinate 40,906,627 downwards.
AAAGACTCTACGAAAACAAAAGATCTTCAACCATATTGGCTATGTCCTACTCACAAAAGATCTTCAACCATATTGGCTATGTCCCACTCACAAAAGATCTTCAACCATATTGGCTATGTCCTACTCACAAAAGATCTTCAACCATATTGGCTATGTCCTACTCACAAAAGATCTTCAACCATATTGGCTATGTCCTACTCACAAAAGATCTTCAACCATATTGGCTATGTCCTACTCACAAAAGATCTTCAACCATATTGGCTATGTCCTACTCACAAAAGATCTTCAACCATATTGGCTATGTCCTACTCACAAAAGATCTTCAACCATATTGGCTATGTCCTACTCACAAAAGATCTTCAACCATATTGGCTATGTCCTACTCACAAAAGACTTTATGTGAATAAAATCTAAATGTAACCAACTTCCAAAAATGATTCACAAAATATGAAAATACAGAAAATCTGCGGGGTTGCGAGGTAGGCTTGCCATAATTTTACCTTTCCAAAAGATACTACAATCATTTCGCCGACAAAAACGTTATCGTGGTTGAAGATCCAAATGTTATTCCCACCATAACCCTTGCACTTTCCTTAAAAAAAAAAAAACATGCTGCTCTACACTAAAGGCATAAGTAATTTTTCAGTTTCTTTTGCTGTCATTTCCTGACGCGACCAGAATAGATGATTCTGTTGGATAATTACATTTTCCTATTGGCGCCTTTCTTTTTCGATAATATCTAATAGCCCTCATGCTCAGAAATGCAGTGAACCGTCAGTTGCCTTTTGACTTAAGTCTGACCTGTGCCATTATTGCAGAGCTGTGACCATATCTAGCCACGTGACATTCCAGAAAACGGCCAGCAATGCTCCCTGTTCCAAACATCTGATCAATCGGTTACTGTATGGACAACATATTTATGAGTTTATCTCCAGGGACCAAACTATTTGAAACCATTATATTTTATCTCTTTACAGTCACAAAAGTCCATCTTTGTAGTTTTGTGAGCTATCTTCTTGATGCTTCCCAAAACTTTCTTATGTAAATCCAGTGTGTTAAGTAAATGAATCCCTTATGCCTGACCAAAGCTTCAGCAAACTTTGTCGATCAAGCTTAAGTGGTCAAGGTTCCGAGGCACATTACTGTCAGTACTGTTAAGTATAAACAACCCCCTCTGTTGTATGTGTAGCTATATCAAGAAACCACTTCCAACATTATATCATCACAGTGCGAATGATCAATATTCTGTCTAAGACTGTTCTGTTTCTCTTCTCCGATTTTTAGCTGTTTGCGACGCTACCACCCCAGCCAACACTCGCTACCACAGTGGGAGATGCTGTAACAAGTACTATCAGTGTATTGATGCGAGTCTAGTGGAAATAGCCTGTCCTATCGGTAACAATTTATAACTCTTTTTTTATATAGGCCTAAAGCTAAACGTAATAATGTCGAAATTCCAAACCCAAAGTTACATGGTATATGATGGATTGTTTATCCTTTAACTCTCTCAGGAAGTATAACTGGAATCTTAACAATTTTCTCAGATAACAAACTTAACACAAATCTCTCATCATTTTAAAGATACTCCCATCAAAGTGTAAATTGTTTAATAAACTAGTCGGTTTACCAGTTTGTAAATTTTGAAATTTCTCGACCGATCGAGAAGGATGTGGGACTGCACTTGACATAGTATGTGAGTGCCATTTTATGTAGATTTGGTAGGTAGGCAGGTAACCTAACTGTTATTCAAAATATGACATTTAATCATTAATTAATTTGTCATTAAGTGACCTGTCATGTCCATAGGCCAGGTGTTTGATGCAAGCAGCAGTCAGTGTGTCACACCGACCGACACCACTCAGATCTGCGATGCCACAGGAAGGCATGTGTGTGATGTGAGCAGTACTGGTCCTATTGGTGAGTGCGTAGATAGATAGATAGATAGATAGATAGATAGATAGATAGATAGATAGATAGATAGATAGATAGATAGATAGATAGATAGATAGATAGATAGATAGATAGATAGATAGATAGATAGATAGATAGGTAGATCGATAGATAGATAGATAGATAGATAGATAGGTAGGTAGATAGATAGATAGATAGATAGATAGATAGATAGATAGATAGATAGATAGATAGATAGATAGATAGATAGATAGATAGATAGATAGATAGATAGGTAGATCGATAGATAGATAGATAGATAGATAGATAGATAGATAGATAGATAGATAGATAGATAGATAGATAGATAGATAGATAGATAGATAGATAGATAGATAGATAGATAGATAGATAGGTAGGTAGGTAGGTAGGTAGGTAGGTAGGTAGGTAGGTAGGTATGTAAGTAGGTAGGTAGATAGGTATGTAAGTAGGTAGGTAGATGGATGGATGAGACAGAAAGACAGGGAGCGGCGGAAGTAGACAGATATCTTCAGCTCAATGAACAGCATACAGAAAGAGCCTTGACCTTGAATATCACTTGACGCTACAGAGAAATCTTTCATTAGCTGATATATCAATCGTAAGATGGCCGGGTGGATTATACCAAGCTGAGATTTATTTTCTCAGAACTGTTTCCCATTTTCCTCGAATGTTTTGCAAACTCTTTCATTAGTTATGTGCTTTTGTTATTAAAATAATGGAATGAGCAATGGTACAGCCATGATTTAAGATGTCTATAGTGGGCGTACATGACCCTCATGATTAACTCTTTCCTTCACCAGGACCTGCTGCCTGTAATGGTTATGCTCCTGACCCAATGGGTGACCCATGTTATTACCAGTATGCTGGATATCGGCTAATGGTTGCCTATGGTACTGCCTGGAATCAAGATATCTGCTCTCTGGACTTCAGTACTCAAGACTTCTGTCGTAGTGCCTTTGTATCTGGCGGGGCCAGTTTTCTGGGTTCAGGTATGTTCTCCACAGATTCCATGAATATCATTTTTCTTGAGAATGCTGTCTGCAAGAAGTATCTCGATCTAAGTTTCGTCAAAAATGTCTCAATATTACTTTACAAATGAACATACTTTACAGTACGGGCCCTTTCGCGCTAGATTTTTAATTTCATTTTCATTTCATCTTATTGATAAGAATCTGAATAAATGCAAACTGACCCAAAAAGTAAGATAACTGAATAACCGTGGCTGGCGCAAAGTGGTCGTTGTCGTAACAGTATAAAAACCACAGAAAAACTGTGGGGCAGCAGCAAGGCTTAAAACAAAGTCAAAAATTGGCAAAAAGAAAATGTTTATCCGGCCCTGCATTCGCCTGATCAATGAACCCAGAATCACATGATATTTACAATTCTGTAAAATGGATTTCAAATTTGTGATGCATTCTGAAATCATTGCTTCATTGCAGTCGTGTCACCAAAACCAGTTTTTAAATTTAACGAATGGCTTGATCTCTTTTGAAGTAAAATGATCTCGGAAAGTCCATGCTAATAGCAAAGCCACGTCGGGTGAATGTGAGTTTCAGTTCGAGTTTGAGTTTAACGACGCGTCAGCACGACAGCGGCCAAGTCATAAATTGGCACAAAGGAAAAGTTGTATGTAGCAAAGCCTCGCGTAAGATTAATAATAAATATCACGTGATTCTGTGTTCATTGAACAAACGAATGCAGGGCCGGATAAAGGCCAGCTGATGCCCTTAGCACAGCCCGATCTTCGTGCCCTTTGACCCTTTCATTGGCAAGACATTGTCAAAACTGACATGGCGCTAAAACTCAATAAAAGTGTTAAATATGAAATATTAGATTCAAAAGTCAGCCTTCTTCCAGGCCGCGTGATTTTTTTTTTCCGTACGAGCCTTGGCAAATTCAGGAGCGGGACAGCAACACACCCCCAAACACAGGACAGCTCCAACACATCCTAGGGATTTTCGGTGATGTTCAGAGTCATATCAGGCACAGTCCAGAGATTGCAGCACCCATGGCGGTGTTCGATAGGACGAGAAATCCCTTAGCCGATGACCTGTGTTTGGGGGGGGGGGGGGAGGCGGGTGTTGCTGCCCCGCTCCTGAATTTGCTAAAGCTGGTACGAAAAAAAAAATCATGCGTCCAGGCCAGACCCCACAACCTTATTATGCCACGATGTGCTGTTTTAGACTGCGTTTTTATTCGCCAGATATGCAGGCATTGATTATGGCTCCCTAGTTCAGCTGAACCATGGTAAATCTGGCACTGGAGAAACTGTTAGTGGTGCTCCCTTTCCTCTTTCTGTGGTGCCCCCTTACCTCCTGATGCCCTAAGCACGTGATTTTTCTTAATGGTTTTTCCAGCCCTGAACGAATGACATAATCAGTTGGCCTTAATCCTATGCGCCATCACGGCATCTTAGATCATCTGCTGACATGAAAAAGTTTAAAATTTCTAAGATGTCCCTTAAGACCATGGGGGAAAGGTCTTTTTTTCTTTTCAAGGGCCTCAGAGTTGGAACTCTCTGCCTCTGTCTTTGAAAGAGACTGAAAATTGCGTGGGTTTTAAACATTGGCTGAAATGTCATCTTTTTACATTCTGAATGTCCAGTTTGATTTTTTTTCTTGAGTATGCCTGCGCATTGTGTAACTATGTGATTATATGATACAACTGTTGTAGAGCGCTTAGAGCCTTGTTGTTAACGGGTTGATGCTCTATGTAAATGCTGTGTATTATTATTATTATTGTAATTATAATGTCACTGCATTGTGTCTTGTGTTCATTACTTGGCAGAAGGACCAGCCGACCCTTGCACTGCAGTGTTCCGTGCTGATTTCAGTGGTGGCTCCAAAGCTGTGTACAGTGACCGCCTGAACCAACAGCTGACCATCTACACGATCTTGAATGAGGCTAGCCTTCGCAATGATGCCTTGGTGTTCTCCAGTGGTCTGTCTGACCCGTTTATGTATTACTTTTTCTTCAACAACAGAGATCTGAGATCGGACTCCGCTTTCAGAATTTCGTTCAACCTGCAGGTAAAATTTTAAAAAATTACTGCATAACTACATCGTTAAGCTTTTAAGAGATATGTTTTCTGAAAGTTCAGCACTTCTTTTAGTTTTGTTGTTAGTAACGATTTCGGTAATAAAGGAGAAAATTTAGGTCATTAATCTCAAAAATATAATAGCAAATACGGTGATGTACCAGTGGCAAGATACAGATGCATAGGCAAGGCGTTTTTGACAGCAAACATGCACTCGGAAATAAAGGTAATTTTTCTTCCGGTAAAACTTCGTAGCTACCTGATCCGCCACCTCTTACGACTTTTATCTGCCGCTCTGAGAAAATGGATAAAATGATCGTGATGAAGCCCTTCCCACTGCAATACCAGATTTCGTATTGCAACCACGAAATGACGGTTACGTTATAGTTTTGTTAAATTTTAAAGTGACCGAGGTATAAATCGTACGATATAGAAATCTTGATGGAGAAATTTATCACCCCCCCCCCTCCCCCGCCAAAAAAAAAAACCCCACTTCGGTTGAATGTGACCTCGCGATGACCGACCAGACACATTAATGTTCCCTTGTTGATACCTATTACTTTTAATTCAGATAGTTGTCTGGTTTACTTTGAGTCTTTTCATTGTTTCATAGTCGTAAGCATAAGGAAGGCATTAATTTTCACATGTCCTAACGTGATTGGTGGAAGAAGAAAACAACATTTGTGAATTAATTAAAAAAAACAAAAAACAGTCATCTCTGTAGTTAGGTTAGTAAATCGATAAAGGTAACACACCGGCAACACCAAAATTTAGTATTCATTATTAAAAATATATTATTATGAATAAATATTCAAATATTATTTGTATTGTGAGTTGTGAACTGTTGTGAGTTGTGTACTGCGCCTATCGGGCTGCGTCACAATTTGCTCTGAGATAGAGAGAGATAGAGAGAGAGAGTGAGCGAGACAGGGAGAGAGAAAGAAGCAGTGTAGTGTATTGAGCACTTCGCCGGCGCTCCATTCTGCTCTGTGGTTGACAGGTTTCTTCTGTAAAGCGCATAGAGCATTTTAAAAATGCATATGCGCTGTATAAAATAATAATAATAATAAATCGTCTGGTGTTTTCCATAATTATTTGTTGTGAATTCTATGTGCATTTTTACATTTTCGAGAATATGAGGATTGAAAGTTTGAAAAGTTACATAAAATCAATGTTTTGTTCAATACGCTTCAGAATCGATACTTACACAAAAATGCCCACGAGAAATACACCCATATGACACCGAAATGCAATAAAATTAGGAGAAGTGAGATAACCACTTTCATGACAAAACTTCAAAATCGGCAAAATGTCGCATACAAATATCCCCCGAAATATGATGTATCTTTTACTGTGTACTCAGAATCCCCAGCTCAACACGGTCTATGACTTGCTGTCCAACAATTATTGCAGTCTGTGTCCAGAAACCATCTCTTTTACTGCGACAGCCACTGGCGCCAACAGCCGTGTGGTTACTGCCACCTTCCTGACCACCACAGGTACCGCTGTGTCATCCTCGGCTGTATTTGACGTCACGGTAAGTTCAATGATTTTTGTCTTTTTCTCCATCATTCTCTCTCTCTCTCTCTCTCTCTCTCTCTCTCTCTCTCTCTCTCTCTCTCTCTCTCTGTGTCTCTCTCTCTATCTCTCTGCAAGGGATAATGATCAGCGTTAAGGTTAGGATCACAAAACATATTTGTTTGCAAATTTAGTGTCCACCACAACTGTTTCAGAAATTGACCATAAATTAAATGGTCTTCAAAAAAGTCCATTAATTATGAATTTAAAAAATGTGTTTGTTGTTGTTGTTGTTGTTCGCTACATAGAACAAATAGCCTCTGCTCTTTTCTTTATCGTTTAGCACCTTCTTTTCCTATTTCACGGCGCTTTGGCCGAGACAAAACTGTAAGAAATATTCATGTTGTCTTCTGAGAAGAGATTTTTCTATGCAAATAACTGGTAAAACAACAAAAACAAGGCCCGTTTTGTTTGCAAATACGAAACTGTGGCTGCAGGCTTTGTGTGTGGACAGAAAAGGTGTAGGTTATTTTATGAACTGCAATATTTACGCCCAGTGAAAAAGATAAGACTTTTATCCTACCAAATGTATTGTTGTTGTGGCAATAAAAGTAAAAAATACAACGTAGATAATATACCTACTATCCAACACCCACAAGAGTATCTTGCAGTCTTTCAACCAACTAATCCTGAACCTACCAGTCTCACCTATTTCTGCGCCATAGCTACCTCACCCTAGCTCAATCCTACTTTCACAGCAATATTTAAGACATCCTGGGACCATTATACTTTATTCTGTATCCGCGTTTTAAAAAAAAAAAAATGAGATACGGCCATAATGTGCTTGAACGAATTTTATTGTGTCGTTCCAACAAAAATAACGAGGGTATCTCACCACTGAGAGTAAATTTTAAGGAATTAAAGAGTTTCTTCTAACATTCTGTAAAGTTTAACTAATTACCATAACCAGCCTGTGGGCATCATAAAATTGTAACAATGTGGGCATAAATAAATTCCTCGTATTAGATGTTGATAATGCTTATGTTTTAATGGGTTTTTCTTTCAGAATGTGGACGACATGCTTGAAGTGATCGTCATCTTTGGACAAACGTCGGTCACTGGACAGGTCAATGCCCTCAGTGCCCCGGATACAGTCAGACAGACCTTCACCTTTACAGAGACGGCTAAGGATAACGGAGGTCAGTAGTGACTTCATGATGCTTCATGCAGCATCAGATGCGGGTTAGATTTTAATGCAATGTGTGTTTATACATATGAGGGCCTACTGACATAAAGTATTGATCTGTCTTCTTGTTGTTGCTTTTTTTTTTTATTTATTATTTATGTAGACATAATTATCATCAGCGTCATCGTCAAAACAATACAAAACAAAACAAAAAAACGCCAACTGCCGCTGTACTGTGGCATCGACATGTTTGCTCCAGGCGTAATTGGACTGTAGTGACACTAAGGCAAATGTTCTAAATGGGATGAAAGAAGTATAGAAATTCAAAAATGCAAATTCAAATCATCATCATCATCATCATCATCATCATCATCATCATCATTATCACTATCATTATCATCTAATTTTTTTTATTTTCATCGTGGTCGATGAAATCTCAACACTGGCTTCGACAACATGTTTATTTCATCTTACTTTCTTGAGACAGCATTACAATTTATTGGTAATTTTGCAATGCAATTTTGTCAGAACCTATGAAATCAGCTTTTTGATAAAGGTAGTTATACTTCATTAAGGTGTCCAGGTCAACACAAACTCGAGAAAAAATTTTTATCAGATAACCAATAATTTTGTAGTTTACAAACTTTCAGTAGGACACAGTGATTCTTTCTGTGACAGTAGTGTCATTGAGGCAATACTTCCAACTAGGATAGAGTGCACCGAATTGAATGCTCTTGAAAGGCAGTCAAATAAAAACTAGAGATACCCAAAGAGGACACCGTGTTAGGACGAAATGAACCGAAACAATACATTTGTCGATAAATAGACTCCTTAGTGTCGGTAGTTATAAATGGTCGTGTTAAGATTTGGTATCAATTTTAAACTCTATCAGAATTGACTTACTTATACTGCTTATGGTTTGGTTAACGATTGGTTCCAAGCAGGGGTAAGTCCTAAAATTTTTACACAGCATTGATATTCTGGTTATATTATCAATTTCATGGACTTAATCTATTTTTAACTGAGATTACCACATGGAGTCCACGTTGTAATTCTGGGTTCTGATGTCTGTGTTTTTACAGCCAGTATCGCCATTAACAGATGTGGTATCCAGCTGGGTCGTGGGCCCAATACCAACTTTGTGGGTACTATTGACGATGTAAGTACAACATACGCCAGTTTACTTTCTTTAGTACCTATGAAATAAACAGTTGTAGTTGTTGTTGTTGTTGTTGTTGTTGTTTTCTGTTGTTTTTTTTAAAGAAATATTACTACAGAATAAAATGTAACACTAAAATGTCCATTATGTAGCAAACGTTTTAGATTGCTAATACTTGTGCTATCCTACTGTAAATATTTTATGAAAACCAACTAGGATAGAGTGCACCGAATTGAATGCTCTTGAAAGGCAGGGCTTTGAACAAAGATAAAATGTGGTCAAAATAAAAAATAAAAAAGTTGTATGTTGCAAATTCCCGCGTTGAAAACAATTAAAGAAACACCACAATAACTTACAACTAACTGAAGAGGTTAGTTCAAGAACGAGGTTAAGTCACAATTTGCCAAAAATAGAACGTTGCATATCAGTGGAAACGTGATAAAAGGGGCTATCTATTTATAGTAACATCATCCTTCTATCATTACCCAGGGCTGAGAAAGTTTGGTTTGAAAGTGGGCCACACCAATGAAAGAACAAGGTTAATTTCAAAGTTTCTTGGCTTTTTCTCGAAATGACTCAAATGCGACTTAACCCTGGTCTTGAACTAATCTCTTCAAGCAATTTTTTTGAGGGGGGGGGGGATATTTTTGCCTTTGGCCTATAATAAAAGCGCCTTTTGAGCAGGAAAACTTACAATGATGAAGACATGATGGGACTAGTAACATATAGTGACAAATAGTCGTTGTAGTTGTGAAATTTGACATGATATAGCCTCAGCAGTTTCACTGGCTTGGGCATTAGGCTGGGGTTATTACGTTTTAATGTTCTGTTCTCTAACCGATCTGTTGTTTCCAAACAAAATTATTTTACCGATTTACAGTTTAATCAGCTGGGAGTGAATTATTATTTTGTTGTGTTATTGCTATTTATGCCGGTCTGGCTGCATTCTTCTTGCTACTGCTGTTACTGTTGTAGATGTTGCTGACAATGATGATGATGTTGCTGAGGTAGATAAGTGCGATGGTGCTTTTAAATTTCTGTTCTCTATTACGCCATGATGTTGTTTTTGTTGTCGTTGTTCCTGTTGATGTTTTTGACATCCAGGAGCATGACTCTCAAAGGTGTAGGCTGATTCTTTGCTATATTAAATGACACTTTGACCATTTATATGAACATCTGCTTCCTTCTTCTACCCGCTGTTTTTAAGGATATCTGTCTGTTATGCTAACTATCTAATAAGTAAAATTACTTGCTACTTCGACCTTTTACCACCTGTTCCTTTAGCTATACGTAACGTGTAAGTGCTTGCCACTTCATCGAATTGTGAGGACATTATTTTGTCTTTTGTTTCAACAATTTGCCTGTTTGTGTCCACAGTTCATGTTTTATGAGTTCTGCACTGACATCACCTCTATACTTCGATAAACCTTGACCACCCATGGCTATGGCCCAACATCCGAAGTTGGAGGGAAATCCTGCATGTCTTCAGCAAGCCTGGCGTGAGTTCAAGGAAGAACAACATACACACACACACACACACACACACACACACACAAACAAATGTTGAACATTCAACCCATTTCATATAAATATGTTACCCCCAAAATTAGTTAAGATTAATGTAAGACTGAAGGTTTGTAAAGATTTAGTTAAAGCTTTGCCTAGACCAACCCTCTTGTGTGTGCCGTAGAGTGCTGAATTTCCAGCTGTACCGTTTATTATTTAGTTTCAGTATTTAAGTTAGAGCCCTAAAAGGATCTAAAATCAGTTTATCATCTTTAACAAGGGGAGGCAATCAACATCCTTTGGTTATCTTTGTCAGATAGTCTGATGCAGTAAAAAATAAATGTGCGATCTCGAAAAGCCGAGTTGCTCATTGGCATTTTGCCTGATCATGTTCTCTTACTATTCTTTGAAATGTTTGTGTACTTGAAAATATGAGTAAACAAAAAAAAAATAGCCTTTGTAGATATCAAAGCTAAGTAGAAGAGCAATGTAAAGAGTGGTAGGCGAAGTAGAATGATAGAACAGGGTTAACTTCCTTCTGCGCCAGTCTAACGTTGCTGGTCTATAGCATGTTAAATTCTCATCTTTATTTCCATGTTTTTCTTTATTCCGGTGATACTGTATTTTATGGGATTATTCCGGCCTCATCAAACTATGAATTTCTCTTGCTGTTATCTCCATGGGCCAAACCTCCAGTCTCCCTACCTTAATTTAATTAAGGCTGGGAAAGATGTGAATCTTGAAGAGTATGAATCTATTGTGAAGTTTTCTAAAATACAAAACACTGAGCTGGATTTGTTTGGTTTTCTGTTGTTGTTGTTTTCCTGAAAATGATTTTGTTAGTCTAATTCATTTACAGACATTGTTAAATGCTTTCTTCTAAGGATTGTGTTAAATCTCTTTCATTTTCAAACATTGTTACAGTGCATTTACTTTAATGATTTTGTGAAACCTCTTTCATTTTTAAACACTGTTGTAGCTCTCACTTGTATGGATTTTGTTAAATCTCTTTCATTTTCTACTCTTGTTGCAACCCTTCCCTCTAACGAATTTGTTAAATCTCTTTTCTTTTCAAACATTGTTATAACCCTTACTTGTATTGATTTTGTTAAATCTCTTTCGTTTTCTGTTATTGTTGCAACCCTTCCCTCTAATGAATTTGTTAAATCTCTTTCATTTTCAAATATGTTACAACGCTTCCCTCTAGTGATATTGTTAAATCTCTTACATTTTCAAATATTAGTGCAATGATTCCCTCAAATAATTTTGTTAAATCTCTTGCATTTTCAAACACGGTATCAACGATTCCATATTGTGATTTTGTTAAATTTATTTTTTTCAAACACTGTTACAATGCTTCCCTCTAATGATTATGTTAAATCTCTTATATTTCACAAACATTTTTACGTTTCATTCACTCCTTTGTTTCATGTATTTCAATCTATTTATTTCTGAGTGTGTTCATATTGTTGTTTTCTGTGTGTTGAACACTGAGGCTGTGGAACAGAAACAATATTGGGTTACTGTTACGCAAATCTATGGGCAATATAATTCAAATAAAAGGCTTTCATGAAACACACATGGTGAAATGTTTGAGCTGTGTTATTTATTGATGTCAGATGATGATGATAATTATGATGATGATGGTGCTGATGGTGAAGATGAGAATGCAAAAGTTCAAGAAGAAAAAATATTGACTTTCCTCATAATTCTTCTTTCTGCTTCTGATTCTATCTACCAAAAATACAAGCTAAGAATTTGAGGAAATTCAAACATATTAATTACTATCTTGTGTTGTAACTGGAATGAAAATAATGAGTAATAATTTCAGCACAGTTCGCTTTTTCGGGCATAGGCTCTTTTGTCAAAGAAATTACACGTTGTTGAAAGTGAACTAGTCCCGTTCACAGACAGCTAGCTACTGTGTGAATTTCAAATGTTTGTTGAAACTCCAATTTTGAGAGAACATAATGAAATACAGATATAAAAAAAAAAAGTTTCACTGAAAATGAACACTTATCTCTCTAACCTTTCATTGCAATCTCCAGTAAACGGCACAAATGCATTTTAAAAAACAAAAAAAAGATGAACGCGTAATTTATTAAAGTAACTTTTTTTCTTCTCTTGTCCGATGAGGACGTGGGTGAAAATGTTCAAACCGGCTTGATGAAGGAAATCTGAATGTTCGTTTCAGTTTGTTTTGGTTAAAAATAATCCCCGAAGCATACATCCTTATTTGGGAAAATATCTCTCCTGTAAAATTCAAATATTACGGTACGGTATGGTCCAAGTTTGAAGTCAAATGTCGTGCTGAAGCTAATGTATAATATGGTTCTGAGATAAGCGACAAAGCAAATAGAAAACCAGCAGCCAACAAAATTAAATCTACAAGTACTATGTAACTTTGGTAACTTTGATGTATGTTGCTTGGCAACGGTGCGTGACTGTTTGACCCAGCGATGCAGTGCAACCGGTGTTGATACAATAGTGCACCTTTTTTCAAGAAAAAAAGCAAACATCCCCTTAAGAAATTTCACCCTGACGCACGCCCCTGGAATGTTGCGCAGCTGGCGTTTAGCTGTAAAAAAAAAAAAAACATCTCTCTCTATCTCTTTCTCTCTCTCTCTCTCTCTCTCTCTCTCTCTCTCTCTCTCTCTCTTTTTTTATGGGAATTTTATTATCTTAATGTAAGCCTGTGGATATTTTTTTTCCACATAATCGATTTTTTTTGTCTAGTTGGCTTGTTCTGCCCATGGTTCTGCCTCAAAGGCGATCTTACTTTTTCATAAGACGTTCTAAATTATTATTATTGTAATGTGATAAAAGCTTTGATTTCTTAAGGAATTGGGAGTTTAATATAAGGCTGTCAATTTTTTTTATTTTTTTTACTTCACTGAATTTGATTTGTTGTTGTTGTTGTTGTTGTTTTAAATTCTGTATCGAAGCGATCTTGTATTGTTTTTTAACATGTTCCCAGTTAAAATAACATGCCATACTGCAATGCCCTATGTCAATGTTATGTAAGCTTTCATTTTGTTTAGAAATGACGTGTTTACTGTAAGCCTGTCGATTGTTTTTTTGTTTTTTTTTAATTATATGATCGAGTTTTTTTTTTTTTTTTGGTTATGTCTCGAAACGATCTTATGATTTTACGCCATATTCCGAATGAAAACAATATACCACATTGCTATTTACTGGTCAATGTGAAAAAAGTTTGTTTTTTTATTGTATTTTGGCAGATTTGTTCAGACGTAATAAAACAAGAAATCTGACATAATTCCCCAGAATAAATGTTATAATTGAGGTATATGCATGAAAGTGATTCTCAAAGCTTGAAACTTGTGTAAAATCGTTCTGGTTTTGAATAATTTTGACCTTGGAGCTTCTATTACTTGGCAGCCTTCAAGAACGTTCAGTTTGGTGCAATTTTCCTGATGACAGGCACAACCTGTTTGACCCATTGGTGCGCAAGGGAGGCTGTAAAAATATGGTCAGATCTGGCTTTATAGAATCTATCTTGGGGGGGGGGGGGCAAGGAAAGGGATAGTGGAAGACAGGGAGAGACCAAAGCGAGAAGTATGCTTGCATATGATAAAAATATCACATCTGAGCAACACAACACCTGTCTTTCTCTTTGATGGCCTCCTAATTAATACTGTGTAGATAACACAAACATTCTTCGGTTTTCAAACAGATGTCAAACAAAAGATCTATTAGTTGCAGTCACCTCAAAATTGTTTCTCTTCTTTACGCCATGCTGGAGAATTTTCTTATTTGGTCGGACAAGAAAACGATTTGTGGGGGGGGGGGGGGGAGGGGAGGGAGGGGTGAATCTGAAATGAAAAACGAGGGCAAAAAAATTAAACTAGATGGGGTGAGGAGGGTACGAATTCAATTTAAACTAACACACTGCAGGTTTTGTGGGTGGGTGTCATTTCTACTTTAAATAGACCAGGAAGTTTGGAGTTCGTGACATTTGAGATCCGTTAGTCTCATTAGCAATGTTTTCCACCCACATTTCTTTCAGTGTCGGCAAGGGTTCATTATGTATCAGGGCGTGCCTTGAGATTGACAACGAGCCTTCGAACAGGTTTTTCGTCATGATTATTTTTTGTTACGGCTCAAAAGTTCCTGCTATTCCACTGCTGATTCTCAGGCCCTCGGCGCATACCATCTAAGGAGGCCCCCGGAGGCGACCTCTCATAACTTTGCATCGGAGAAAGAAAAGCAAACATTCAGCCCCTGTTTTTTGTTCTACTTTCATTGAGTTTATTTTTTACTACGAATAACTGTGTGAGGACAAGGTGTGGAGCAATTTAGAATTACCAAGGGATGATAGTGTTGCTGTTTGCAGAAATTAAATGTTTTGTTTTTTTTAAGAAACCAGAAGGATCTTTTCTTTGGGGCCAACCATAAAGCATGTGTGCTCAGTTTGAGGTAAAAGGGCGGGGGGGGGGGGTACCCCCCGTGTACGAAAAGTGTAGGTTTGCCTGGGACAAAAAGGGGGGGGGGGGTCTGCCAAGTGCAGATACACGTCCGTTTATGGCAATGAGTTAAAACTAAATAGAAAAAAGGAGAGGGGGGGGGGAGAGAGAAAGACGAAGACGTTCTAACACCAGAAATACGATGGACTGGGAGGGCTGAGGCAAGCAATGGGGAAATCGGGCACGTTGGTCGAGAGGTAAGGTGTCCGCCTCTCATGCCGAAGGTATTGGGTTCGATTCCCGGTCGGCGCAGGCATGTTAAAATTTTGGGATTTTTCTCGTATTTTCCTGTCTCTGATCCTAAGGTAGGTAGGATGGAGCACCTAGTCTTCTCGGATAAGAATGAAAAACTCAGATGACATATGTGCATTTTGCGCACGTTAAAGATACCTTGGTGGGTAGGAGCCAAAGAAGAGGAGGCTCATAACAAGGCCGGCTGCCCCGGCAAAACACACACACAAAAAAAAACTCACCCCCCCCCCTCAAAAAAAAAAGAAGAAAACAATCGCTGACTGGTGCTGCACTGTGGCGACGATGTGATTTTCTCCAGTTGTAACTGGACTGCAATGTCACAAAGGTAAATTTCCCAAATGGGATCAAAGAACTATACAAATACAAATCAAACATAGGTTTCCGTTGAAACAGTCAAATAGTCCATACAAAATATCACTTTAAGTCTCAGAATATCAAGGCCTTGCCATAGACATTGACCATAGTTATTCACCATAGACATTCACCATTCTAACGTCCGAACACTTGTAAAAGGGAGGGGGCCAAACTCTAGTGTATGAAAAGTACGGATGGTAGAAGGGTATCGAAAATCGCTCAAATTTAACATACGTACCTTAAGGATGGCCCCTTTGAACGTCACGGGGCGAGGTTCTTCACATGCGCATGTCTCGGAGAAATGAAATTAACTACGTGGCGTGGGTGAAAAAAAAAATAGAAATGTCCAAAAGTATAAAAAGCTGCAGGTGGATTGTCTATCGGAGACGCTGTGGCGGAGATAACGCTGATCACTCGAACAAGTGAAACGATTGGGCAAACAGGACTACAGTGGCAAGTGAAACTACCTACGATTCGACCAAAGGAACTTCAGCTTTGGAGAATTTATTTACTTTTCAGAGAGAGTAACGTTAGATATACAGGTATGAGGACATGAAGTAGATAGTCTGTGCATTTGGAGTTGCTCAGGTCTTGTGAATGTGTCAACTTCTGTTCAGAACTATTCAGACAGATATACACTGATTTGTTGTTGTTTTTCGGACTACCATCTAATTTAGTATTTCTGTCTCTATTTGTTTGCCGCTGTGAATAGATACCATAGAGAAGACAGTGAGTGCCTGGTTCTTTCAGGAAAATTATTGGACATGGGCTATGATAACTTACCTGTTTAGTTTCTATATTTATTTCTGTATTTATTTATTTCTTTTGGTCATCATTATTTTGTCATCTTCGCATATATCAAGAGCCTCCAAACCTAGAGTTGTGAGAAATAAGGTCACTCTCAACAAGACCCCCTTTTCTGGGCTTATTAAAGACGAGTACGATACTATGCCACATGTTCCAACTCACACAGTGGTTAAAACAAAGACATGAATATAAGATACCGTTGAGCTGAGACCCCCGGCCCTTTCAGAAAACCGCACAAGGGCGATAGAAGTAACTTTGCAGGAGAGTGAAAAATGGTATTACTTATAATTTGATACTGATCTTATATACATTCTCAGTGATAAACATTTTTAATACCTGTACTGTACTCCCCTTTATCAATAGAAAATTAAAACTTAAATTGCTCTTATTACTTCATATAATATTTGGCAAACAAGAGTTGTCAGCAACAGAAAAAAATTAAATTCGAACAGTTCCCAGAATAGTTGGCTAAAAAAAAGTTATTATTTATAATCCACGACTGTCCGAACGTAATTTTACGGTTTCTTGACAGTACCAGCGATATGCTAGGGACATTAGTTACAATTCATTCACGAAATGGACTGAGCACGTAACATTTTTTTAAAACAAATTTAATGGAATTTCAAAACAGTATTTTCTGTTTATTAAACTTTTGGGGGCATTGGCTAGTGATATTTCACACAGTGTATTTATCTTCTTCCTATCAGGAGCAATAATAAACTTGCCATTTTTAAAATATTCGTAAGCAACTACATGGCTTCAACATTGACACAGTGTTGATCTTTTGGCCCATTTAAACTCGGCAGGTCTCGAGATTTATTGCAACATTTTATTGCACATTAAAACAGACAGGACAAGACGTGAATAAGTGCACATAAAGGTTTAAGCTGTCTCCCACTCGTACTGCTGACTCATAGTCATAGCGGGCAATAATATTTCCTGCGGCCACTCATTATAAATCTATTTCTCTTTCATGGTTTTTCTTATCTATCGTTGTTGTTTTTGCTTCTGTTTTCAAACCCCATGCATAATTATGGATCCCCTTAATTTTTTTCTTAAAAACCGAACAAATTTATTCGTTTATTCAGTCAGCCAAGCATTCAGTTCTGTTCTGAGTTCATCTTAATAAATCGACCCATGTTTACTTGCCTGAGATCAAAAGTCCTGTAACCAACATTTCAGTTTTACAGGAAAGACATTTTACATTATTCAGAATATGGAACATTTACTGCAAAGTTGCAAGTTACAGTAAGAAACATGCTTTGGGAATATTTTTAACGAACATGATAATGCACATGTCGTGGTACGCTCTTACTTCGCTGTGGAAAGACTAAAAATTCGGAGTAACAAAAAAAAAAAAAAGGTAACAAGGTGCGAGACTTTTTGTCTCAGGTGATAAAGTCTAACATGCCCAAAAAAATGTATTCGCTTCATCCAATGTTAAACTTGTACATTACTAACATTTAACTTCGCTACATCTTATTCATTGGCATAGTTTTTGGTTTCTCGTAATTCTTCAACATAGCAGTAACAGTTGTTCGTTTCGATATGTAACTATTTCATGTTTGCACCTGTCGTGTTCCATGTATAAAGGTCAGGTCTCATGGGCGAATGTATAATTCTCTTTCTGGTCCGCTACGGTTTGAGGCAGAAAACTCTTTCTACAGGTGTATTCTAACAGACAAATCCTAAGCTCTCCAGCAATAGCATGACGGACTGGGAATTTTTTTTTCCACCTTGAAAAATGCATATTTATGGCATTGAATGAGGAGTCCTGGAGTCATGTACCTGATATATTCGGCCCTGTTAAGAGGCTGTAAAAGTCACATGTGCTGACTGTGGGTTTCAAACCTTTAAGGACAGTCACCTTACAGGAGTTGATATGATTCTTCATAGAGAGAGTATGAATGTTTATCTCAGTAACCGCTGATGAAGCCGCTTGCTAAGATTTGTAGGAAATAACTCTAAAAGATGATTAATACAATGAGTGACACCTAGCAACATTCACGCTTTGTCTTCTCAGAGAATGCGCTGCTTCATTTCCACAGAGGCTTTCATTACTATCAGACTCTTAGATTTTAAGTTCCTTTCCAACACAATGTGGCTATATCAAAGTCGATGTTTTCTCCACCGCCGTGGGGTCACTAAAAAATAAGCACCTTGAAAACGCCGGAAGAAATTAGTTAGGCTCGCTGGACACCGCTCACAGGTAGATTTCAATGCAACCTTTCACCCTGGATCAGCTTCTAGACCAGTGTTTCTCAAGCTGGGGCACGTGCGCCACTGAGGGGGGTGGGGAGGGGGGGGCGTGGCAATATTTTGGTGGGGCGTGGGACTTCTGAATGGAGAATATGAATTTTTCACAGAAAACTTAATTTCATAGTGTATTTTAACTCTCACTGAAGTAAGAAACAAGTCAATGAAAGTTGAAATAACCTTTTGATTAAACCATCTTTTGAATGTGTACATACCGAATATTTAAATATTTTTTTAAATTGTTTTGTGTACACTGTGTACTAACTTTGTCCGATCATGTTGGGGGGGTCACCTTTTTGTTTTGTTTTTGTTTTTTGGAAATTGAAAAGGGGCATGGGATAATAGAAGTTGGGCAACATTGTTCTAGATTGTACTTTGTAGTGACTTCATGTAGGTTTTCTTCATATTACAGTTTTCCTTCGTAATTTATTTCCTATTAGCGAACAGTTTGAGAAACAAATTTGTTTTTTGTTTTGTTTTGTGTTTTTTTCAGCTGAAATTCTTCAGTCATGGAGCTTGTCTACTTGCTGGCGTTTGCCTGTTGCATTTTGATGACCCAAGCACAGGGTAAGTTTCTTATTTCAGGGTGAGTCTGGCTGACAGACTTTCTGCATTAAAAAAATGCATATTATTAGGCCTGGCAGTGATGGGATGAGTTGTTTAAAGTCCGAAAGATTTTAAATTAAACCGTGGGCGAAATCCATTTTCAAATACTAAAATATAGTACTCAACATTCCCAGTGGATCTGAAAGGCCCCATCCAGATCATCTGAAATGCAACCGCATAGAAAAGGAACGTGAAACCATTTGAGGGAATCGGTCCTATCTCGCATCACATTTTCCTTAATGATATTTGAAGAAGCATAGCTATGAATGGTTAAAAACCTCCTTGGATGTCAGGTGTCGGGTAATATTTGCAATCTTCTCATATATCATTATAATGGTGAAGGAAGAGAGATGAAGTGCAGTCAGGAAGAGTACAGCTATGATATTAAATTTTGAACTGTAGAGGGGAGTGGGGGTAACACTTAATAATATTTTTTGCACTGATTTTCAAAACGGTGGGGGGGGGGGGGTGGGGGGGCGGATATAGTGTCTGACCGACACAGCGGGGTGACTATGTAGAAAAATCCTTGGCGTGTATTTAAATATCAGGTGGTAGTTCATCATCATTCTGAGGGCGGAGTCTTATAGCTGCCTTAAGAATAAAAGTCTAAGATGTGAATGCTCTTTCAATTTTGAGAAAATGATTCGATTTGTTATCGAACCGATTTTTTTTTCTCATTTCCTCCCACCCCCTCCCTTCCACTCAACTTTGGACATCCGATGCAAACTGGACCCTCTGGGGGTTATGCAAGAATTTTGTATTTAGTGTGTGTTGGAGGGGGACATAATCCTTTCCAAGGCTGAAGAGAGAGAGAGAGAGACAGAGAGAGAGACAGTGAGTTTACCGGAAATCAGAGGCAGAGATTCCGCTGGGTAACGCTAAAGTCTTCTAGCCTATAAAGTAAATTACAAGGCGTACGGCCAGCGCTCGTTCTCATATTTTGCCCCACTCATGTGGAATAAGCTTCCGAAATCCATTAGAGAAGCCGAGAATTTTGAAACTTTCAAGAAACAACTCAAAACAATTTTATTTTCATCATACTGTCACAAATCCCAGACTGGGAGATGCGATGGTTATAACAGGACAACAATCACGAACGAACAAGTATAACACTTAACAGAACAACCCATCAGACTCACACATTTATTAACATAAATATAAAGATAAGGATAACAGTGCAATTACAGACATACATTATATTATTCAAGTTACTGCCGTCCAACGGCCTTATTCCCACATGCACTCTTCCTCGGGTCCACAACCCGGTAGTTACTTCCTAAAGACACTTCGGCCTCAGCCTCTCCTCTCAGGGTCTTAATAGCACATTAATATATCACTGGCACCGCAGTCTCTCAATAGCCCCTTCCTATTGCCATAACACATTAGCATTCCAATAGCACATCAACATGGCAATAGCACATTAGCATTTCAATAGCACATCAACATGGCAATAGCACATTAGCATTTCAATAGCACATTCACGATCACATATACGTCCCTGTCGGTGGCCAGACTGCCACGACTCATGTGCCTCTACTGTCCTGCACCGACAGCTTCCTTCCTGGCCTATGTGTGGCCTCCGGCCCTATGCTGGCCTATCCCCTGTGCTCACCGTAGGCGGCCGACCCCGGCACCTACAAGAATAACATTACATTGGTATAATACCATACCACTTCTATTCACTTCACCCCCCTTACAACTCATGAAGCGTATACACAATAGTTCACATTTCACTCACCAAACATCTTACGGTAACACACCTCCACCGTAGTACACAATACTCACTCTCGCTACAAATCCAAGAACTCAACTTTCATCTATCGCTCATGGCGCACATTGCTATATACAGTATCAAGGACTTCCACATTCCTCACATATACTTACTTACATCATGGTCATAGACGAATATAATACATCAATCATAACTATCAATCATCGTTCCACCTACCAGTCATCACTGGAAAAACACTACTCCCAAGTCTTCCGACTGCTCTCCTTATGTTCGCCCTCTGGGGCTTTCTCCTGCGTCCGCTCCCTAGGACGTCTTAGTGTGCAGTGATAGTAATACAGCGCTCTCGCCTCATTCAGACCCCCACCACTCACAACATGCACGCTTTCCCTTAACCCGTGCCCCGTGGGTTAACTTTATTCTAACCCTCTTCTCGTAACTACTGATCCTCGCTCACTCGCTCGTGACACATACTTTGAGCAGTGAGTAGAATGTACATCAATCCAAGCTTGGCATCTGTGCGTGTGCGCGCGCGCATTTGGGTGTGTGGGCGTTGTATGTGTGTATTAATTGTGGTTGAGTGTGTGAGCTTTTATAAGGGTGTTTCTGTTATCCCCGTTCTATTTTAATTAAGAGTACTATGTTTGATTTTTTGTGATTGTTTTACCCATGTATTTTGACATGTTGCTTCTGTAAAGCGCATAGAGCATTAATTTTTCAATGGATATGCGCTATATAAATGCCATCCATTACTATTATTATTATTATTATTCCAAAAATGTGGAATCTGCAACAAGGACCTTGTCAGTCTCACCCGACGCTGCTTCATGTTCGAGACATGGTCAGTCATGGTCGACTCTGCTCGAGAGAGACCTACCTGTTCTATAACGATGCAATAAACTGGTGCTCTCAGTAAAATGTAGACTAGACAATGAAGTATCGTCTTGAAGAACTATATCATAGTAGCTACTATCCTCAAGGGTGTATTGCAATTAAACCAGTTAACCAGCCAGCCTACCTTCACCACACTTCACAGAAAGACCTCCAACCTGAGTCATCTCTAGAAATTAGAAATTAGTAAAATTTTAAATATGAAGAACGGGAGCCCACACACAGCGTTGTGCGCACGGAGCATATTGTTCAGCGAACATATAGGCCTACATTGTTCACTGAATGCTATTTTATAAATGCAGCTTGTGTCACTCGTAAAGGAAGATAACATTCAAATAATGCGATTTCCCGTATCTAGATGAACTTTATGCGATCCTTACCTGGAGATGATTGGGTGAGATGTACGGGATCCATTCTTGAGAAAATAATTTGCCTGCCTTTGACAAGCGTTTTATTTGATGCATTCCCCATGTAGTATAGTCGTCGTAGTACACTGTTAAACAATATTTTGATATCATTAAAAGGTTTATTTTTTATTTTCCTTATTAATTAGTTTTTATCATGACTGCTAGCACTGTGCCCAACATAGAAGTAATTAGTCCTGTGAAAATGGCAGGCGTTGATTTGTTGTAGTGTTAGACTTTGGGCAAAGATAATATAATCTATCTTTATCAATATTATATATAAACTGACCTAACCACTCTGTTTGTCTGTCTGTCGTCTGTCTGTCTGTCTGTTTTTATGTCTGTCTAGTTGTGTGCCTGTCTATCTGTCTGATTGTCATTTAATATTGACTGAATAGTTTGATCAAAGGTCACGGCATTTAGCACGGGATTCCACGGGGACGATCACTGCGGAGTCAATCAGTATCTTTTCTTATCTGTTTGTATTATCTGAAAGCCCCGACACAATGGCTTCCGTTCCTTTTAACTTTCGCCTGCCACAATCGAAAGACATCAGTTTCGAAAAACGAAAGCGGAAGCACTATACGCTCTAAAAGAGGCTGAGAAGATGTTTGGCATCTTCTTGACTTTTCGGCAAGACGCCATTCGGCAAAACTGCCGAAAGAGGGCCGAAAGCGAAACCACACCGAAGCCACTGTATCTGAGGCCCTACTGTTTTCTCAAGAGGTAGCTATCTGGCCTGGATATGTTAGATTGATGATGATATTAATATATTATTACGGATGTCAAGATCGGGAAAAAGATTTGGAGGGTGCCTAGATACATACTGATTTGCATTTGACATTCGTTCTTTGTAGTTTTTGTTCCCAATATAACCGAAAAGTGTGTGTGGGAGGGAGAAAGGGGTCATTTTACCCTCCATCATGAGAACAATTAGGTGGATTAACTTCGAATTGTTACAGGAAATTGCCTTGTTTCCCTAAGAATCTTCTTTATTCTGGAAGATGATATTCCAATGTTATACTCCAGTGTTTTGAAATACCAGTATTTTATCATGGTATCAGAAAGACGTTTTGGTGGTGGCAATACCAGAACAATCAAAAAGCCTACCCCTTCGGCAGGGCGTAAGTTAATTATTGTTTTCACTGCAATTTTCTAGACGCTCAGGGTTGTTGTTTTTTTCACAGTTCTTTCACGAAAATTTACTAATACATGTGGCAGAGGGTATGAAAGAAAGACGAATACAATTCATTCACATTTAAAATCTAAATTGTCTTCATCTTGCATTACTACATTATTTGCTGTCAGTCACATTTCACAGGCTCCTATACTGAAAGAAAAATGAAATATTATAGTTGTGCGTGTTTAATTTCATCAAGTATTTGCCTTATTGTTGTATGTGCATTTTTGCCTTTTTGAAAAAATGAGGGTTGAAGTTTGGTCGACAAAAGAACTAAGACACATGGAACATTACGTCGCAATCTCGAAAGGTTTTGAACCGATTGGTATGACACTTATATATGATAACATTAGGAGTGAGAGAACCACTTCCATGACAAAAACCTCGAAATCAGCAAAATGTCGCATACAACAATGTGGTAAATACTCCTCAGTTTATCTTATATGCCTGTCATAGGAAAAATATGTTGTTGTTGTTGTTCTTGTCTTGAGGAAGGGGGGGGGGGGGGAGGGTCTGAGAGTGCTAGGGTGCACTTCCTGCCAGGATGCACTGGGATATTTGACTGGTTTTGCAATTTCCACTCATGGCCCTTACTGTAAAACATCTTCAAGTAATATTTGTAGTTTTCACTCAAGGCCGTTACTGTAAAACATCTTGAAGTATACTCATTTTGTAATGTTCACTAGTGGCCCTTTCCGTAAAACACCTTCAAGGAATATTTGTATTTAGTTTTCATGGCCCTTACTGTTGTCAAGCATTGTCAAACAATGACTCTGAAGAATTTGAACAAGACAATGATATTCTTCAGCAACATGCAGTCCATTTTTAAAAAAAATTTAAAACACCATTATGATCTTTGAACAATGAGCTTTACATGATGCTTTGCCCTTCTTAGTCATACGAGGTTTGTTTTCTATGCCACTTAATAATAATTATGTAACAACTGAATCCATTATAAGTGATATCATAATAGACCACACAATACCCCGTCAGTTGGTATACTATTAGCTTCAAATACAATCACTGCATGAAGATTAGTTGTCCTAATGCAAAATTACCAAACCCCTTATAATATAGTTTTCTTCACAAAATAGAGGATAGAATAGACATTAAATTTTGGGGGAATTTTTTTGTTTGTTTGTTTCACCAGGCCACCTGCACTTTGACGTGCTTAGCTTAGAATAAAGATCTATGCTTTTGTGATAAAATGACATTAGTGCTTTTCCATATGAATTCCTTCACAATTTCACAAGTTTTAGCATCACACTGATGACACCCAGATCACAGTTTTGCGCGCTACGGAGCACGGATAGCACTGTTAGTTTTAAAAGTTTTAAAAACAGCCATGGAAAGAGGGTATTTCATTGAATGACGAAAAATCCTAGGTAATATGGTTTGCATGGTACTGCCTCATCATGATTGATAATTTTTTTTTTTAATATCAGCGAAAAAAAAAACCAATTGCGAAATGTCTTAGAAGACTCTACACCAAGTTCCAGTCTGTACACATTCACTCCCAGAGAAGAAACGTGGAAAATGGAGAGGCCGTTGACTCCAGCATTAACAGAACGACTTCATCTCGGACTGCTTTAGATAATCTTTTAATCTTAAGATACAGTCATGGAATTCTGTATTCTCTGAACAAAAAATATGGAAAAGAGCGGTTAGGAGTGCGAGGGGCCGAGGTAAGCACAGGCTGTATACAAATTATCTGAGTCAGCGATAAGTTGTACGAAAATAGGTGTACAAACACCAAACTTCTTGTTTCCCAATACTATGCCAATCTGATGGTCCTACCAGAGCTCAGATCAATGTATTCGCATTATTTCGACAGCTATCAGTGCTGATTCCTAGCTGTAATGGTATTTGAGTGTGATCATGACATCTTTTGGAAGTTGTAGAAATCGCAGAACAAAATAATGATGTTCCCAAGACATGATAGTTATCCCAGTTTATGTTTTGTAGCATCTACTGCCGCCACTTCGAGATTTGTTCGCAGTCGACAAGGTGGAAATTAGATATTGCTGTAATAACTGTTGTTCTCTTCATGGTGGCTTTTTTTTTTTTCTTCTACTTCTTTTTTCTGCCACCTCCTCCTCTTCTTCTTCTTCTTCTTAGTCTTCTTTCTCCTGTTCTTGGCCCATCCCCATCCGCCAATGCTCTTAATGCCCTTGCCACTTAGAGAAAATCCCAGCCGTAAAGCAGGAATGTTCCATTACTTCAGTCTGTCGGTTTGTTAATGACATGGTCTTTTGCGCATTCACCTCCGTTTACCGCGCACTTACATTTTCTCAGGGCAAGTCTAAACATTAAACATTCCTCTATTTGCAAATCAGATTGTCCTATATAACCGTTTTGTCAAAGACCAAATCTGTAACATTTTTTAACTTGTCGTGTACTTTTCTGCTTGGTACGTTCGTGCTAACAATGTACAAGCTTGGCAATAACGCGAGAAGTTCCCCGTTTTCGTGGGGCATCCGCACCCATGGGATCTTTATCCTACAGTTAGCATCCCCTAAGCTCACATATTTACCAGGGGTAATGCCGTCTCTCTTTTCTGGTCCGTACGTACCCGCTTTATCCCGGCTTATGTCAACAGTGCTGCAGGCTAAGATATTCTATGGCACAGAGGAGAGACTGTCGGGTTCACCATTAGTGGTGACGGCTTCCTGATTTCGCCCAGCCCAGTTGTATTTGCATGCTAACAACTGCAGCCTCCAGCCGTCCGTGTCCAGATTCAAAACAGTTTAGACAAGAGTGTTTAATTCTTAGCATGCAAACATTGCATCCTGCACATCAGCGTCACGAAACATTCAAGCAACCATCGTTAATTGAACTGTACATTTCTTAAGGTTTGCTAAAGGCACGACAAGGAACATATTTTTTGCAGCCTTGGAGCGCA
>OZ007575.1:40837924-40872924 GCA_963931925.1 Onchidella celtica | reverse complement strand
CATCTGTCTGTTTGTCTCTCTGTCTGTCTATCTGTCTGTCTAACTATCTATCTGTCTGTCTGTCTGTCTGTCTGTCTATCTGTACATCTATTATCCATCTATCAATCTATCTATTTATCTATCTATCTATCTATCTATCTATCTATCTATCTATCTATCTATCTATCTATTTATCTATTTATCTATTTATCTGTCTGTGTGTGCGTACATGTCTAATACTCAGGCAGGTTCCTGGACGTACACAGGACTTGAGCTCATTACAGTACCGCCGACTCGGGCGAGCAATCGTCTTATAGTGGTCTCGTCCGGGGGCTCGCTTAGTCCCGACCGGCGCAGTTTAGCTCAAAATGAGTCCAGCAGAGTGAGGAGTCTTGGGTGGGATCTTTACGTGCTGGCAGTACAGGTGACTTACAGCTATCTATCTATCTATCTATCTATCTGTTGGCCTCTCAACCAATCGTTTACCCTTCTATCTATCTATCTATCTATCTATCTATCTATCTATCTATCTATCTATCTATCTATCTATCTATCTATCTGTCTGTCTGTCTGTCTGTCTGTCTGTCTGTCAACCAACCGTTTACCCTTCTATCTATCTATCTATCTGTCTACCAACCGTTTACCCTTCTATCTATCTATCTATCTATCTATCTATCTATCTATCTATCTATCTATCTATCTATCTATCTATCTATCTATCTATCTATCTATGTATCTATCTATCTATCTATCTATCTATCTATCTATCTATCTATCTATCTATCGGTTTGTTTACCGATCTTTTACCATTCTATCTATCCTTCTATCTATCTATCTATCTATGTATCAATCTATCTATTTATCGATCTATCTAACTATCTATCTATCTATCTATCTATCTATCTATCTAATCTATCCATCTATCTATCTATCTATCTATCTATCTATCTATCTATCTATCTATCTATGTGAATAATTATACTGCTTATCTATACCATTACTGACACCATAGTTATGAATGCAATCTCATTAATATCACTGACATCGTGGTACATGTGCTGAGTACATTCATTTCCATCCTCTGGATAAAAATACAGGGTGTCAATCCCTTCGACATTGATGAACTGACCATTGTCAGTGGAGGTCGGCCACCTGTCCAAGTGAGCGATCCCGCTACGGCGGCTTCCAACTCCCCCAAAGGATACAGAGCCTTGGGTGATGCCTTCACTATTGTTATCAACGATGTCTTGTGTCCCC
Organism: Onchidella celtica; assembly: GCA_963931925.1. Classification (NCBI taxonomy): domain Eukaryota; kingdom Metazoa; phylum Mollusca; class Gastropoda; order Systellommatophora; family Onchidiidae; genus Onchidella; species Onchidella celtica. Next base: position 40,871,688 of record OZ007575.1, on the reverse strand, counting down.
AGAGTCTGTACAGTTGTAAGTTATTGCAGAGAGTGTATACATGTAGAGGGAAATCACTTGTGCCTAATCGCAAAACTAGGTCACTGCGGTAACAAGAATTGGAAGGGAACTCTCCATCAAAGACAGTGTGCATATATATTTACCGTGGTTTCTTCATATTTTTGGGTTGATTGAAAGTATTTAGAGCCGTTTGGAAGCTCTTACTCCCAGTCAAAATGAACAAACAGGTATTTTTTACGGATGAGACATACTTTCCGCTCCTTGCTAACAATGATTCCGGGGAGCCTTTCATGTCTCGCGATGCAAATCAACCAACGTGATTTCTCTGTGTGCATACTATACTCGCTGGTCACTGGTTAAATCTGCCTCATATCAGGGGCGCTTATGGTGGCTTCAGAAGAGCAGTTATCAAAAGCACTCGAAATAGTGGTTTCTTTAACTTTCTCAAGTTTTTATGTCTGTGCAGCTTCAAAATATCCTTTCTTCAATTTCTTATACTCAAATTTGAAGGTAACATTAATTTATTTTCCTCCTGCCAAATCACAGTGAATTGTATCAGCGAGTAATCATTGTCTTTGTTGCAGCCTGCCTCAGCTGTTCACGTAAAGGTCTATCTATCTTGTCGCGATGTGGGTTACATGGGGATATTTCGACTGACACTCTTTCGAGGTCCGCTCCCACAATCGACGAATACACAAAAAATAAATACTTGCACTCTAAAAACTAAATAAATCAATTGCTTTCAATTTTAGCAGAACTGTAGGGCAGTTTAATTACAGGAATTAAAGTATCAAATATAATTATAAATATAAATATCAATTCAAAGGCAACTGAATCTAACTAATGGAACTACAGCTTTTATAAAGACTAACGTATTCAATCTAACTACTTGCAGGTCATATGAGTTATATGGCAAAAAGAATCCGCGCACGTGGCGACGGATCTAACAGTTTAAATTCTATTAATTCAATGAGACATGTTAGGATATGGACATTTCCTCTAGACACGCCATGGAGAATGCTTGTACAACCATGCGTTGTCTGGCGGTAGCTCTGAAACTGTCTTCAAAAGTAAGTAGAACGGTTCACTTTCATCATTACAAATTAGTATGGACTCTCACCATGAGGCCCTCACTGGGAGTGAGAGCGCTGGATGTAAACGCTGTGGGTTTATATCAAACCAAGTAGCTTAGGCTCTGGAGCTTTAAATCAGGCCCCTCACAATGGACTGCTCAACTGCGTCTCTATGTCTCTCATCTGGCTGAGGACTATCGCCGACCACCTCGTAAATGGATTGTCTACATGTGGCCCAGAACTAAGTTCTGTATGGCCTTAAATACTGGTCTGCATCTGCAGCTTACCGTCTAATTCCTGGATTGTGATTGGTGCAACCACTTCTAGCTCAGCTGCCGAACTGAGTTATTTTAAGTAACAGCCCTACGCAACGACCTTGGGTCGACATCAAAGGTCGAATTACCCAAGACAATAAAATGTAATTTTATAGCAATAAATTCTTAACATGTTCAAAACCCCGAGCTTTTACTCTGGATCACGGATTTTCTGTACGTCAACCGACGTCTCAACAACATTTAATTCCTACTCACCCCTTCCCTCTCTACTAAACCTAGTTCAAAACACGAGATATAACAAGTGCTCAGTCATGCACACCTACGCTGTCCGTCTATCCTTCCCCACATCTTCTGTCTATCTATAATAAAAAAAACTGTTCAAAACAACTTGTTTACGAGACCAAGTTATGCTGGCTCGCACAATAATTACGTTTGTAAAAATTACTCACTGCTCTCTCACAAAAATTTAGTCAGTGGAAACATTTATGAATTAAATCTGTTCTTGACATATCTATCTATCTATCTATCTAACTGTCTATCTGTCTGTCTATCTATCTATCTATCTATCTATCTATCTATCTATCTATCTATCTATCTATCTATCTATCTATCTATCTACCTATCCATCGATCTATCTATCTATCTATGTAGCTATCTATCTATCTATCAACAATTAAGTTTTGCATTTTTTTTTTCACTACAGTATGCGACAATTGTCTCTTCTCGGCTGGTTACGGCTACGACTTTGATCCCTTGTACTGTGACTCCTTCTATCAATGTTTCCCTGACGCTGACCCCATCAGAAAGCTGTGTCCAGCTGGCACTTTTTGGGATGGTGCCCAGTGCAACCATATCAATTCTGTCGCTTGTCCAGTAGGTAAGAGAAGACGCTGAGAAAACTGATAACCCCTCTATTTTCTTTCTCGCGTGCTCATTAAATGTATGTTCTTTGTTGTTCATTAATAAGGATAACTATATCTTATCTGTTATGTCCAACTGATAGGATAACTATATATTGTCTGTTACATAACCTTTTTGACAGGAGAACTACATCCTGTTTAGTAAATATCCATCTAAAAGGATACCTATATCTTGCCTAGTAAATATTCATCAAATAGGATAACTATATGTTATCTGTTTTACATATTCATTTAATGGAATATCTATATTTTGTTTGTTGAACATCTATTAAAATGTGATAACTATATATTGTCTGTTAAATAGCGTCTAATAGGAAAGCTTTTGTTATCTTGCCCGTTAAATGTCCATTTAATAGGATAACTATATTTTGCCTGTTAGATATCCATTGAATCGGATAACTATATCTGGTTAGTCGAACATCCACATGATGGGATTACTATCTCATCTGTTAAATATTATCTGACGGATAATCAGATAATATTTCTAAATCTCGTCTGTTAAACATCCGTAGATCTGATGGGATAACTATATCTTGTCTGTTAAATATCTATCACATAGGATACCTGTACATTGTCTGTGGCGTATCTATCCAATAGGATTACTTTCTCTTATCTGGTAAAAGTCTACGAGATGAGAATACTATATCTTATCTGTTTACAGTAATATTATTTTGTCTGTTACATATCCATGAGAATAGATGAATGTGTCAGTAATATCCATCAGACAGGATAAAATTGTCTTCTCAGTCAAATATTCATTTAACCCCTTCAATGCCGGGTTCGTGGAACACTGATACAATGATGGAAGATAAAAATGAATGGTGTGCAGGGACCAGCAGCTGTTTGATTATAACCAATGCAATTTCTGAAAATTGTAATGGTTTCTGTGAATAGGAACTCCTCAGATAACAGTGGCAGATCACAGGACTGTGAAATACCAGGCATGGAAGCGAAGGGGTTAATAGGATAACTTTAATGTTATATAATTTATCAAATACCTATCAATAGGATAACAATATCTTGCCTGTCGAATACCCTCCAGATATGATCTTTTTTTGTTGTTGTTGTTTGTGAACCATTAATTCGACAGAAAAACTAAACCGTATCGCTTACAACTGTTCATAGATAATACAACTTTTGCTGCCTTGCCAAATATTCATTAGACCGGACAGTTATATCTTCTCTGTGAACTACCCATAACATACGAAAACTGTAAATATCATGCCGCTGCAACTGTTGAACTACCGTGAAAGAAAAAAAGCGGCAAACTAGCAGATAAACATAGTATAAAATTGGAATGTGATCTAAAGATTACCTACAAAACAAACAAACAAACAAACAAAAAAAGAAGAAGAAAAGGAAAAGTCAAATTCTATTTTCCTGTCATTTTTAACACATTAATTTGTGATGCTTCATGACGGATCGGCCCGGAAGGTCCATTTTAGGTAACCTGAGTTATTGATATCAAGTGAAAGAGAACTCTTTTCCCTTGGATTTGATGCTAGATTCATCGAATTCTGAACATCTTTAGACTGTCTGTTAAGCAATTGAAGTTGATAACTATCACCTTTTTTTATGACTTAAAGTTTTGAGAAAAGTTCATTTGGGCCATTACTCAAAAACTAGGCCCGTACGTTCCGGGCCGAACCGTCCCGTTGCGTCACATTTTTGTTTAGTGTTCACTGCATGTTTTAATTATTTTCATTTGTTGTTAATATTGTGCTCCACAAAATACAAGTTCTGTTTTTCTTCTTATGCCACAATTAAGGAACCATAAATGTCATAGTTGACTCCCAACACAAATAATGAAGAGGCAGATCTGTCTATCTATCTATCTATCTATCTATCTATCTATCTATCTATCTATCTATCTATCTATCTATCTATCTATCTATCTACCTATCTATCTATCTATCTATCTATCTATCTATCTATCTACCTATTGATCTATGTATGTATCTATCTATCTATCTATCTATCTATCTATCTATTTATATGTATCTATCTATCTATCTATCTATCTATCTATCTATCTATCTATCCATCTACCTATTGATCTATCTATCTATCTATCTATCTATCTAGCTATCTATCTATCTAGCTATCTATCTATCTATCTATCTACCCATTGATCTATCTATCTATCTATCTATCTATCTATCTATCTAGCTATCTATCTATCTACCTATTGATCTATCTATCTATCTATCTATCTATCTATCTATCTATCTATCTATCTATCTAGCTATCTATCTATCTATCTATCTACCCATTGATCTATCTATCTATCTATCTATCTACCCATTGATCTATCTATCTATCTATCTATCTATCTATCTATCTATCTATCTATCTATCTATCTATCTACCCATTGATCTATCTATCTATCTATCTATCTATCTATCTATCTATCTACCCAATGATCTATCTATCTATCTATCTATCTATCTATCTACCCATTGATCTATCTATCTATCTGTCTATCTACCCATTGATCTATCTATCTATCTATCTATCTACCCATTGATCTATCTATCTATCTATCTATCTATCTACCCATTGATCTATCTATCTATCTATCTATCTATCTACCTATCTATCTATATATCTATCTATCTATACATCTATCTATCCATCTATCTATCTATCTATCTATCGATCTATCTATCTATCTGTCTATATATCTATCTATCTGTCTCTTTATCTATCTATCTATATCTATCTATATATCTATCTATCTATGTATCTATCTATCTATCTATCTATCTACCCATTGATCTAACTATCTATCTATCTATCTACCCATTGATCTATCTATCTATCTATCTATCTAGCTATCTATCTATCTATCTATCCATGGGTCCATCCATGCAGCCATCCATACATACATGATCTATTTATCCATCTGTGTATCTACCTATTGATCTATCTATCTATCTATCTATCTATCTAACTATCTATCTATCTATCTTTTTATCTAACTATCTATCTATCTATCTACCCATTGATCTATCTATCTATCCATCTATCTATCTATCTATATATCTATCTATCTATCTATCTATCTATCTATCTATCTATCTATCTATCTATCTATCTAGCTAGCTATCTATCTATTTTTATTGTCCTTAAACTGTAGTCTTTAGTTATCACCAAAATTGCTATTGTTTTTTGTGAAATTTGTCCTTCGTCTCCAGCAATTTGCGACGTCACGACCCCGAGTGGTATCAGGTACAAGAGCGGTCGATGTTGTAATAAGTATTACGAGTGCAACAATGGAAATCTGAAAGAAGAGAGTTGTCCTGATGGTGAGTTATTTGCTTCTGTGCTCAGGTCTCCTAGGCTCTACACGGTCGTGTTTTATTACCAAACTATGATGAGAAACAGCAGAATATCTGTGGGAACGCAGCAAGGCTTAAAGCAAAGTCAAAATGTGGCAAAAAGAACAAGTTGCATCTAGCAAAGCCTCGATTAAGAATAATACAGAAACGATACAATAAAATGCAAAGGAAAAAAGAATCAAGTTTTTTGCTCAAAGGACTTTCATGGGGCAAAAAACTGTAACAGAGTAAAGAAAAGGAAAGACAAATCAAGCACTCAGTCAGAAGACTTTCATAGGGCAAAAATAACTGTAACGGTAAAGAAAACGAAATTCAAATCAAGCTCTCAGTCAAAAGACTTTCATCGAGCAAAAACTGTAACAGTATGGAAAGGGAAAGACAAATCAAGTTCCCAGTCAAAGGACTTTCAAGGGGCAAAAAACTGTAACAGTATGAAAAGGGAAAGAGAAATCAAGCTTTAGGTCAAAGGACTTTCATGGGGGGAAAAAAGTATATGAAAAAGAAATCAAATATTCTATTACAATGTTTTGCCGGAAGGAGGTCCTTTGACCGAAAACTTGCCTTTTACTGAATGTTTCTGTATTATTTCATACACGAAGCTTTTACAGCATATAACTTTTTTTTTTCTTTTTGCCACTTATCTATGTGTGCCGAGGAAGCTAATCCATATTATGAGTTTTATAAGTTCATTTCACTATCATGGATGTTGTATAATGAAGTTTTCCTGTAAGTCAGGTAAGATAATTATGATATGAATCATTTTCTTATGCCATGAGAGAAATTCTTTTTCACAAAACGTTTAATATAAGAGCACGTACATGGTACATACATCTTGCGCTCCATTAATTAAATGTATATCATAACTCAAAAATATTTTAAAAAACATGCGTACATGAAGTGATATGGTTGGGAACCTTGATGAAATATGGTACCCATAATTATATATTATAGCTATAGTGCCTTGTAGAGGCGAACTACGGGGGGGAAATTACAATTCATATAATGTGACGAGTTATACATTCATCCGGGAAAGATGCTGCGATAACATGAAAAATTGTATCATATATCATGGAATTACATGTACCCTGTATATTATGTATAAAGTTAAAATATGACAAGAAAGAAAATGGGGCTGTATGTTACAAAATCCCGCGTAAGAATATAGAATCGTTCCATTGAATCAGAAATGAAAAGGAAAAACAACATAAGCTTTCAGTTTCCAGCAGTTGTTCTCAATGTGATTATAATCACTTTAACCTTTTGAAGACCAGCTGAGTTACCCGGCCCTGCCCGGGAGAAATATCTTTATTACTTATAATGATCTAGGTCTCGGACACAAAGTAAAGTTCCTTCCACAGACAAAGAAATATAATGGCAGAATCAGTATCGACTCGGCTTCCGCGCCAACTCTGGAGTTTGTTTACCCTTTTTCGCTAAAGTTTACAGATGATCCAGGTTTTCATTAATCCACAATTTGCTTCCTTCAGTGAATGAACGATGGGGGGAACTGCGTCACGATACTAAAAATAGATCATAATAGCGTGTCCCTGTTCTAAAAGCATGGAGTCGGAAGTGTTAATGTTGCGAATTTTACGTGTGAGTTATGCAAAATGAACAAATTACCCAGAGTTTGCAGCATTTTTATATCATCCCCTTACATCACAATAGGTCGAGCTATAGGCGATGAGAATGGTTTCAGAGTTTTGGGGCCCTCCCAAAAAAGGCCTTTGAGGGCAGAACTTTCACCCTTAGCCCCATTACAATATGGTGAAACTCATCAATAGTCTTTCCAAAATCTTTGTTTTAAAAAAAATTAGACTTGTTCAGGTAAGTAGAGTATTCAGTTGGTCAGAATGAACTTAAGTTTTCGGTGGGATGGATTGCAGCCTGCTGAACGTATGCCAAACTAGCCTGATCTACATACAAGGCAGAAATCTGTGATACAGAAATTTAAATTTCACACACAGGAAAGAAAAATGCAAAATACAAATACAAATTCTGTTGAGAATGCAGACAAACAGTTCAATCCTTGATTGAATAGGTTAGTACAGGTCGTATAAGAGTCATTTCGAGAAAAGGGGAAAACAAAAAATTTGGACTTAACTGTTTTATTGCGTTGGTGCGGCTCACTTTCAAATCAAACTTCCTCAGCGCTGATTAACGATGAAAAAATGATGTTATTATAAGAAGATAGTCCTTTTTATGTAGTTTCAACTGATGTGAGCAGTTCAATTTTTAACAAAATGTAACTTAATCGCGTTCTTTAACTAATCTCTTCAATTTCTCTGGTACAATCGCTATACAGGTCAAGTCTTCGATGAGACTACCAGATCTTGTCTCGTACCAGCCAGTCTGACGGCCGAATGTGAAGATAAGGGAAGACACCAGTGTGACCTGAATAATGGGGGTGCATCTGTAGGTGAGTACCAGTGACCCTGGAGTAAATGCCTTGAAGTGCCAGTTTCATAATCTCTCTCTCTCTCTCTCTCTCTCTCTCTCTCTCTCTCTCTCTCTCTCTCTCTCTCTCTCTCTCTTTCTCTCTCTCTCTCTCTCTCTTCCTTTCTTTCTGTCTCTCCCTCTCTCTTTCTCTCTCTGTCTTTCTCTCTCTCTTTCTCTCTTTCTCTCTCTGACATTTCAATTCTCCACAGCTCCACAGTTTACCATCAATATCGCCGTTGTATCGAATAGATTATCTGTCTATCTATCTCTCTATCTATCTGCCTGTCTGTTTGAAAGTGTATCTGTCAATTCTATTTTCTGCCACCCACAGTTGATTGCAACGGTTACGCCCCTGACGTAACTGGAGACCCATGCTTTTTCGAGTTCGCTGGTTTGAGGATTAGGGTGCCAGCCGGAACCATATGGGATCAAAACATCTGTAGCCTGACCTTTACCAGCACAAACTTCTGCTTGAATAACGTCAACTTGCTTGGCAGAAGCCTTGTGAACGGAACAGGTATGGCATTTACCGGGGAATTTAACGGCATATGTATAATTCTATATAATCTACTTTAGTGGACCTGTTACCTACCCCTAACCACGACTTATTGCTTATTGAAGACATCCTTCAGATTTTTAATTCCAGGTTACAGTCAGGGGCGGATCTACTATGAAACTAATGAAGCTGAAGCTTCAGGGCCTCTAATCCCAGGGGGAGGGGGTGGGGGTCCTGAAGAAATTTTTTTTTTCAATAACTGAAGTATGGATGTTGCCCTATTGTTAGTGGTTGCGCACGAGGCCCATGGCAGTTCAAATCTCGGGGTTCCAAAAATGTATGTCCGCCAGTGGTTACAGTAGTAAAATATTAGCATTCAAAATAAAGAAAGAAAGAAAATCTCTGAAATCTTATTTCTGCTGGTTTTGTAATACACTGTGATTATCGTCTATAATCTAGTATTACATTTGTTTTTAATGTAATAATAAATTTAATGAGTTCTGGTGATTACCATATCTCAGATAATTTACGATAACATGGAGAACAATTACTCTCTAATTAGTATTTAATTTTGCGTTTGCCAGATGTATGGCTGAACTAATTACATTGCAGTTCTCATTCTCCAAACATGATTGCTTTTGTCCTGCCAGGATGAATTAGTTTTAAATTGCACATTACTAGCATGAGTGAGTTTCGATTCAAACCCACCAACACGGGTAAGTTTGGGCTTAAAACTGGCAACATGAGTTAGTTTGCATCAAAGCTGCCACGCGAATTAGTTCAATTAACGATGAAAACATGAATTAGTTCAATTCAAACCTGAAATCATGAGTTAGTTTTCATAGTTTAGTTTTCATTTGAACTTGTCAACATGAATTAGTTCAATATAAACCTGCCAACATGGGTTTCTTCAATTTAAACCTGCCATCATCAATTAGTTCAATTTAAACCTGATAGCATGAATTAGTTTAGTTTAAATCTGCCAACTGATATGAATTAGTTCAATGTTAAACCTGCCAGTATGAATTAGTTCAATTTAAACCTAATAATATGAATTAGTTCAATTTAAACCTAACAATATGAATTAGTTCAATTTAAACCTAACAATATGAATTAGTTCAATTTAAACCTAACAATATGAATTAGTTCAATTTAAACCTCCCAGCATGAATCAGTGCACTTTAAACCTGCCGACATGAATTTGTTCAATTTAAACCTACCTACGTGTTTGATGTAAACCTGCCAGTATGAACTAGTTAAATTCAAACCTAACAATACGAATTAGCTCATTTTAAACCTACCTACATGTTTGATGTAAACCTGCCAGTATGAACTGGTTCAATTTAAACCTACCAATACAAATTAGTTCAATTTAATTAAACCTACCAACATGTTTGATGTCAGCCTGCCAATATGAGCGAGTTCAATTTGAGCTTCCCAACTTATTCTATAACGTCCGGGCCATGCTGGTGCTAAGGGCAATGAGATAGCCGATCTATTTGCTGGCAACGCTACTATCCGCGGAGACCAGACAGGAATGAGCTCAACTGAGGTTCCCCCACACAACCAGACTGATGGAGGCGGGAGAAGAATAAGCGACGAGGCCGGACGAACCCGACAAACTATTTAATATGGAACCAGCTGGCCACTGGGACAGTTAGTAGAACTAGCAGCCCCGTGTAAGCTGACCTGTACATACTGTCACATCTGTTCCCATCTGGCCCTCTTTACTTGAGAAAAGAGGCGAAGAACGAAATTTCCGATCATATTTTTTTATTCTACTCGACGAAACCTCGACGAAAATACGTCTCTTTTTTCACGGCTCAAAATCGTAAAATAACAATATGAAGGTCTAAATGTTGTCCAATGTGTTTGTATCCACATAACTTATCGTCAAAAATTGAAGTAGTCCACAGGGTTTTATAATTTTGGTCATGTGGTCACAAAGTTTTAGGGGATTACATGTTCACCTCTAGCTCCATTATGGTAAGATAACCCTCAAATGGATATTGGAGCGAGGAGGGGAACACTTATGGGGATGCCTGATGTGCTAGGATTCTGATTCCCATCAACCAATCAGTCAAGCTTGCCAACATGAGTCAGTTTGACGTAAACCTACCAACATGAATTAGTTCAATTTAAATCTACAACATGAGTTAGTTCTCATTTAAACTCACCAGCATGAATTATTTCAATTTAAACCTGCCAACATGTAGTAGCTTTCATTTTAACTTTGCCACAATGAGAGAGAACTATTTTTTTGTTAATCCTGTCAGTAACAGATAATTTTGATTTTTCTAGTCGAATAAAGGCAAATTTTACGCTGCTCTCCGACAGGTCCTGCCGATGTGTGTAATGCAGTGTTTCGGAGCAACTTTCAAGGCGGCAAACGGGAAGTGTTTAACGAGAGGCTCGACACACCATTGGATGTTTTCACCATCTTGCAGGAGGCCACTTTGACCGACGATTGTCTTGCATTCACATCAAGCATGATTAATCCTTTCTACTACTACTTCTTCTTCAACAACAGAGATCTAAGAGAGGGCACAGCATTCTCCGTGCGCTTCAGACTCGATGTGGGTAGTACAACAGATCTGAAATGTGTTGATATTGTTATTTATCAAATCCTGTTTTATAAGCTCGTTATAGCGGGTAAAGGTGGCTGTGGGGACGTGACATTGATGTATAGTGACATCTATATTATCATAGATGTAAAACAGACATGATAATACTCCCAATTCTGTTGGGTCACCCAAAAGTGGCAGATTGCACACCCAGTGCGCACAACTTCTAGTTGTTTTTGCCATTTTAATTTTGTTGCAAAACCTGCTGCGACCCCACAGAATTTCTGTGTTTTTTCGGGTTCTTCTTCAATTGTCTGTTTGTTAAGATGATTATTATAATGGATTGATGGATGGCATTTATATAGCGCATATCCATTTAAAATGCTCTATGCGATTTACAGAAACAACATGTCAACCACAGAGCAGAATGGAGCGCCTGCGAAGCGTTCAACACACTACATTTCTTCTTTCTTTCTCCCTCCCGCGCTCACTCTCTCTCTCTCTGCCTCTCTCTATCTCAGAGGAAATTGTAACTCAGCCTGTTGGGCGCAGTTCAGAACTCACAACAGTTCACAACTCACATCAGATATATCCGAACTTATATCACAACTCAAATAATATTTGAATATTTATTAATAATAATATATATTTAATAATGAATAATAAATTTTGTTGTTGCTGGTGGATAAATTTTTAATCTATTAATTTCAGTTTTATTATTCTCTATTTCAAATTAATTACAGTAAAATTAGGATGTTGGGGGAAGAGTAGAATAACAATCTCAAATGAAAACGCTTGGGGGCATATTATCTAGTATAAGAAAAAAATAGTGGCGGGAAGTAACTCACTGTGGTGCAATTTTGGCCTTTTTTCTTGTTTTTTGTTTGTTTGTTTTTTGGCTGGACGCTACAGCCTAAATGATAGTTTTAGTAATTACAGAATTAATTTTTTTAAGTGTTAACTAATCTAGCCCAATCACTTTTGTGTCAAATGATTGTATTGATTCAAGTTTCAGGTGGGTTTTTTTTTTGAAGTTGTAAAAATGTAAAATACAACGATCTTTGTTTTGGCTCCCTGTAGTAAGCTCACGGCAAGGCAAACGATGTATTAATAAGCGTTCAATTCGGCGCGCCCAATTTCCCTACCAGAAATGAGTGCGTAGTGCTCTGGTGTGCATGAAATCTGTGGTAAGACAGTAGAATATGGGAAGCTTCCAAGACCAAAAAGAGAGAGAAATAGAACGGTGGGTTTACAGCTTTATCTCGGAAAATGCCGGGAGCCTCATCAAGTCTTATAAAAAAAAAAATTGTGGCTGGAGTACTTCATTGTGGTAAAAGTCTGGCCCTTTTTTCGCCCTACGCTACAGCCTGAATAACTGCTTCAAAAATTATACAATTAATTTTTCTTAGTAGTCAACTAATCCAGCCCAATCGTTCTTGTATCGACCGATTGCGTTGATTAAAATTTCAGATATTTTTTAATTAAAAAGTTGTAAAAATGTAAAATGCGATGAACTTTGTTTTGACTCCCCGTAGTTAGCCCACCGGACCGGAAACGATATTTAATACGCGTTCAATTTCGTGCTCCCAATTTTCCTACCAGGAATGAGTGCGGATGCGCATGAAGTCTGTGGTAAGACTGTAGAATATGGGAAGCTTTCTATACCACAAAGAGAGACGGATAGAACGGTGGGTTCACATGTTTATCCCGGATAATGCCGGGTACCTCATCTAGTAATTGTAAGAATAAGAACTAGAAGTGGAGATTAAGCGGAACAATAATTCTTTTAGTGGAGTGGAAGAGGGAAAGAGTACATTTTTCCTAGTCAGGTGTTCTTTATGTGAAGGTAAACTCGGTTTACATTGATATGACTACAGCAAATGTTTACACGATTACAATTACTCTTACTGTGGATATAAAAAAAAATGTTTGTAACAAACAGTGTAACCTAATGGTTTCTATCCCTGTTTTCTACCAGAACCCACAAGTGGGAGTAGTGTACGACATTTTATCCAACAACTACTGTGCTCAGTGTCCCGAGACCATTACGTTTACTGCCAATGCACCCGTCGCCAACAGGAGAAGTGTTACCGCTACCTTCGTTACCGGAGCCGGCAACACTGTCTCCACAACAGCTATCATGAACAACGTGGTAAGTGACTACAGTAGAGTCTGGGTACAAAAAGGGTGACCAATTCATCATTTTGAACTATGGCCAAATGTGATAAGTGATGATGTTGTGGGCCTAACTTCCAGCATAGATCGTGGAATACCTAGATGATCCACTCCCCGAAAATAGCGTCCATGCTCGCCCCCGGCTCACCCTACGCGAATGCGCGGACAGTCAGGCACTGCTGTGTTAACAATGGCGACTTCTGATACAAAGAGGCGCTCAAAAAGTCAACACTGTGAAGTTATCGGATGCACTAATTCAAGACAGCATCATCCGAATCTTTCCTTCTTTAGATTTCCTAGAGATCATGACCTGTAAAAAGTAACAATAAGTTGATCTAAGGATAATTACTTTGCTAAATCTAGTCTAGTCGAGATCTCTACTTGTGAACAGCATTTAGGTCCCATTCATGCCTTTAATGGCCTTGACATAATGTGTCAGCCTGTAACCGAGATCTGGACTAGATGATTGTTTGTTTGTTGTTGTTGTTTTTTTTTCACCAATCCTTCACTAGAGTTGGATTAAAGAGGAACAGAAAAATCCCTGAAACTCACTTACTGCTAAAGGTAAGCGTCATGTGTTTCATATTAAACTGTGTTTGAACTGCCATTGTTAAGGTTGTTTTAATTAGGTCTAATGTTTTATAGTTTACTTGCCCTTCGTAATAATTTGTCTTTTGCCCATCTTCTTTTTGCCAATTTACCAAGTTCAATAGTTGATTCGTCTTCTTTCGATACAAATCTTTGCCCTTAGTGCATGCTTTTTTCTTCTTCTTCTTATGGATTTTTTCCCATCTTTCATTATTCTTATTATTTTTGTTTTGGCGCTTTCATTCGATTTTTTGCTGTCCTGTTTGCTCATATGCCTTACATGCTTGATCATAAAATATTTAAACAACCCCTGCACTCAGATTCGTAACCTCACGCCCTTATAACAAGTCACTAATTTGTTGTCAGTGTTCTAGATCTGTAAAATCAGTGCGTTAATTATGGATATTATGGCACATACAGACAGCTTCAATGTTACATATGTGAGAGAGAGAGAAAGACAGAGAAAGAGAGAGAGAAAGAAGGAGAGAGAAGATGTAGAAGACAAGAAAATGAGAGTGCAGTGATCGCTAACAGTACTCCGCGTGTCTCGGGTAAACCAGCGGGATCGCTGTCCGCGCAAATAGGTCTCGAGCTAGTTGTGCGGCGCGGACGCTTTAACAACAAAGGCGAAGAAGGGAGTGGATCATCTAGGTATTCCACGATCTGTGCTTACAGGCAGTGGCGGATCTGCTTTGAAACTGATGGAGCTTAAGCTTCGGGGCCTCTAATTCCGGTGTATAAGGCTAAAATGGAAAGTGACACCTTTAACCCAAAGTAGTTTCATGGTGATTTGGCATTGTGACCCACAACGTGTGAGGAAATCAAATGATGAAACATTTGGTTGACAGGGATTCTATTCTTCTGAATGTCTCCTGTTGTCTCGACCTCCAAAGAGTTTAAATTTTATTTTTATTATAGTTATAGTAATATTACTATTATCTTGCCATGCAGGCAACGAAAACATATGACTAATTTTTAAAATGCTTTTGTTATTTTTATTATTATTAAAATTGTTGTTATTATTATTATTATTATATTATTATTATTATTATTATTACTAGTATTCTCACTATCATAATTATTATTGTTTGCTATGGTTGTTGTTAAGTTATTATTGTTGTTGTTGTTGTTTTTGTTTTTGCTAGTATTATTAACATCATAACAATGAAGTAAATTATAATTTTGAATGCAATAAAAATTGAGTCTGCAACAATGTAGACAGGGCCTGTCTTGGCATTATTATGGGCTGCAGGGCAAAGCAGTAAGGTGAGTTTCAAAAAACCAATGTAAATTTGCACACATGGGGCCTCCTAAACCCTTGGGGCCTGTGGACAACTGCCCGGTGTGCCCATGCGTTATGACGGCCCTGACTGTATACTAACTGAAGAAAACTGTGACCCTATTCCAGGACGCAGGCGAATTTCGTGAGATGAGAGTCGTATACGGAGTTGACACCTTGTCTGGAGTACTGATATCGGTCAACGCCGCGGGAATTGAGAGCCAAAGAGTGAACTTCAGTACCGTAAGCAAAACACCCGGAGGTGAGTCACCTTGACCTCGTCTGCCATTGGCTGCGATTCCTTTTAGTTTAGTTTAGTTTAGTTTTAGGTAAGTTTAATTTACGAGTTTAGATTAGTTTAGTGTACTTTAGTTTAGTTTTAGTTTCGTGTAATTTTGTTTAGTTTTCGTTTAGTTTAGTTTAGATTAGTTTAGTTTAGTATTTAGTTGGTTTAGTAATTTGGTTTAGTTTTTAGTTTGGTTTAGTAGATTAGTCAAAGATACCAGGTACAGTAAGATGAGACACTACTTTTTTCGCACCTCTAAAGAAATCTTGCAGTCAGTTTGCACTCTGATCATGGCGCATTGCATGAAAAGAATGCTTGATATAATGATAATTTAATGCCTGTCGACGTTCTCCACCCTCTCTCTCTCTTCCTTTCTTGCTCGCTCTGTCAATTTTTTTCTCTGTGTTACTCTCTGTCTTTCTTTCTCTCTCTCTCCTCACTCTCTCTCTCTCTCTCTCTCTCTCTCTCTCTCTCTCTCTCTCTCTTTCTCTCTTTCTCTCTCTCTCTCTCTCTCTCCAGACATTCACAGGGTCTGGTCAAAATGATCACCTAAATTGCAACATTTCCATTATTCCTCTCAAACCCATTATTTTTCTGTCTTCCAGCCAACATTGCAATCAACAGATGTGGCATCCAGCTAGGCAGAGGGCCTAATAACAAATTTATCGGTTCCATTTGTGATGTAAGTCAGGGGTATCTGTTCTTTTAACTATACACCAAGGAGCTTATAATACTACTGGAGTGCGGGGCTCGCTCGCGGCGCACACAAACGAAAGAGGGCTGAGCGTGTCAGACACGGTGGCTGTATCGCCCTCCTCTGGGGGTCGAAGGGCTTCCTTGCTGTGCATTGGGCTTTATGTAAGATCTCATTAATGGTATGTGTTTCTTCAGTTTTCTTCGCGACTTTTTGTTCGCATGGCGCAATTAATAACTTGTAACCAAATGTCACAATTCTTACCTATCATAACAAACATGAATTGGAGAAAGAGAGAGACAGGCAGACAGACAGACAGACAGAGAGAGAGAGAGAGAGAGAGAGAGCAGAATGACCAACACCATCGTACTGTACTTACAAAGAGAGATCCAGGATTTCAGTGTGCCCTCGCTGTCATGATAATAATTATTGTTCTACTGCTGCAGAAGGATCACCGTCTTGGTGAGTGTGTGTCTCTTAGTCGGTCACTAATTAGCTTCTCGTGGTGGTGGAACATCATGTTGCAAAAGAGCCGGCATGCCTCCTTGATGATTTGGTGCACATGACTATCTTCTGCGGCAATATGATGATTGTCCATACTGTGATTCCAAATGTCAGGGAAGACGTTGACACTGACAGATTCTAGCACATGCCTGGTGACTTTGGTTGTTAGATATCGTGTGACACCATGGACTGGACCTGCAGGGGCTGTCAGATGTTCTCGCAGAGCTTTGTCACATACACTGACCACTGCGTACATATCCTCGGAAAACACCAAACCTCCTTTGTTTTTTCTGTGCGTAAACAACGAGTGATGTGGGCGACTCTCGTGTCCTTGTTCATCAGTGGAAAGCAGTACAAGCTTACACTTAACACAGCTGACTCTCGCTGCCACAGTTCTTGAAATATAGCCGCTTATGTAGTGTAAAGCATGTTGGTGATACTCTGTGGGCGATATTAGGGCATCGATGAGCGGTTTTAACACAGGATTTATAGATGTTTGCACTGTTCCTGCTTCTTCTTCTTCCAATAGGGTGTTTTCTGCTTCCTGGATAGCAATGCAGTTGGCACGCTTTGATGGCAGCACGCCGTTCTTCAACAGTAAAGCCCTGAGAGCCCATTTGAATTGCAAGGGTGTGGGGTTATTATTCCATCCATGGTGTCGCCTAATTCTGCTGAAGAAAGTCTCAAGATGGTCCTGAGATAGCCTGTGTGTTAGCACATAGTTGTACCCATGGTCCTCCAGCAGCTGTTTGGCTATTCCTAGAGTAGACTGGATGGTACACAGGAAGCCAATAAATCCAGTTTTCCTCCTGCCCTTTACAAGCAGTTTCCCATCGCTGTCCTTTAGTCCAAGAATGTACTCACATGCATCCTCCGCTATTTTTTCTTTGGCTGTGAAGTTGTGCAGGTTGATGGGGCTTTTGTATCCTCTACCCTGAGGGCTGGACGAGTTGCACAGGTCAAACACACGGTCAAAAACTTTAATGTTGTGGCCTGGCTGTCAGTAAACTGGGGCAACTTCAGATCTTCCCTGAGGAAGTCTATAGCACTAGCCACTGATGCTGAGATGGTCTGGCAGGCTAGTTGTACATTCATTTTGTTTTTTTCATGATGAATGTGCTTGCCACGAAGTTTGTTTGCTAAGACTAAGTTGTCCTTTTGTTGCAATTCATTCAGTTCGCATATATACTGCCAATCGATTGGTTGATCATTAAAAAATATCCTCTTTTGGTCACCCAGGCAATTTCTGATATTCTTCACAAGGTGGCAGGCATCAAAACAGAAATAAACTTTTTCTTTCGTGACAGGGTTTTCAAAATGGTTTTTAATACTGCCTGGATCTTCCAAATCACAACCTAGCACACATGCAGTTGATTGGTTGGTGTAATTTCCATCACACACAACAGCAAGAACAGAATGCCCAGCCTCTGTCACAAGGGTTACAGCGTCTTTCACTATCTGTGCTTGGCTTTGTCCACTTATCTTGTCAGTCAGAAAGTAACCAATTGGTTGCTTAAAGTGTTTCTTTAATCCCACCACCATCACAACTAATGCTTCTGTTGCAAGGGAATCCCCACAGCCTGCATGAAGATGTCCATAGTTTACAGATCCGACATAGGATTGTGTGCCTATGTCATAGCTGTAAGCTTTCTTCAAATGCATGGAGTCAAACATTATTGACACCTCTCGCCGATCTTCACTCATGTCCTTCTTCAAGGTCTCCAGCACCTCTGTTAAGAATCCTGGATTGCAGTCTCTAGCTGAAGCCCACTGTCGGATGGTAGATGGATGTGGCAAAGCAAGAAATTTTCTGACATGGTCATACGCTTGCGCGCTATAAAAATGCAGTGTTACTGCAAAATTTTTCAGTGCATCGGTGTAACGCCTGCTATGAGAACTTCCTTGAGATGCTTTAACTTCATTTTCAATTAAAGTTAGTGTTTCTCTGTCAAAATTTAGCTTTAACAAGTCATGCTGCTCTGATGACAGCAATCTTATTTCCTCCATCTCTTGCAGGACTCCAGAAATAGTCTCATCTCGTCTCTTCAACTTCTGACGTAGCGATTTAATGACTTTAGTTTTTCCCTCTATCATACCTTTGGCCTTTTCAAGAGCTTCTTTTGAGCGTTGCAGCTCAGTTTCTATGTCCATTGGTGGGCAGGTGCAAGAGTGATCTGATAATTTAGCAGATTTCATTGGAATATTCACATCTTGGGCGCCAGCACTGCTACTGGTTCCCACATGGTAAAAATCGCGTTTCTTGGGAGACTTTCTACGTGTTTTATGCACTGGCTGCTTGTGTACAGGATGACAAGGGAAGACAGATGGAATAGCTGTCTTACGGAGAACTTTTCTCTGGGTGTCGATCTCATAGTCTTCCGGACGAAAATGATCACTGCAAATCCTGAATTGGGTGTTGGTTGCCAGGGTTTTCCATTTTCTTCTTGGCGAGATACACGATTGATCCATAATTGTAACCGCTCAGGATCTGACAGAGGAAACCTGGATACAGTTGCAGACCAGAACAAAGAATGAACTTATAATAGTAGAAGGCTTAATATTGCTTCCCATATTAATATAAAGATAAATAATTTGCTTAGCTCTCATCAGGTCTGTACAGTAGTTAGGTTAATAAACTAGTTGTAAAATGTAAAGTGATAAATTTAATGAAATTTACAGCATCTTATTCCTTGGTGGCAATTCTGTCTAAATCAACTGTCATTCCATTGTTATACAGTGCAGGAACAGAACGCACATTATACATGTGTGTCACGCTGGAGCACCGATCAGGCTAATTTTGTCTTTGCCAACCAATGCCCTAATACAGGTCAAGCTTGCAGCTCAACCTTATAACATTTTTGTGTTCAGTGAGAGTGAAAAATCAAAGCACAGTAAATCTGCTGAGTGGAGGAAGAAACGGTTCAGAGAAGCCTTGTACATTGTAATTAATATTGTGGACCAGATCTTATCTTTAGCTAAATAAATAAACAATAAAGAACAGCAATAACAGCAACAATGTACGACAACAACAATAATAATACTAATAATATAGATCAACATACCTGTGAAAACTGCGGTCTGTATTCTTTTCACGTCGGGCTGTACAGCCGATCACAACGCACACATACACCGTGATGATGGAGAACTCACGGGATCAAAAAGATTGAAAATGCCGAAAATCCAATAGATCGACGAGAAATAAAAAAAATACTCTTTATAAAATCTACTTTCTGGTCCAAAGAGGATAGAATACTAAGAGGTTTAATGTGATGTTACCGCTTTAATAAAATGGCCCTGCGACAAGGTGACAAAACGACCCAGATTCGAGGCAGCGCTGTAAACAACACCATTGTTCATGGAGAAACTATAGACTTTAATAGCAGTTTGTGGAAATTTATTGCAAGAAATACTGAACCACTAACCCACAAATCCGGGACGTTAAAAACTTAGGATGATAAAGATTTTCTAAATATATTTAAACAATATATAGAGAACAAAGAAAAAGTAAATAAATGTTCTGTGTGCAGTTGTCAAAAGTGTAGGCTATACAAAATATAATATATTATTGTGTATATATATATAGATCTCGACTGCATGTCGTTTGCAGAGGAAAACTTGCACACACACACACACACCGACACACACACACACCGACACACACACACACACAAATAGTAAGTCTAATAAATGCATTTGCACAATCGGAAAGATAGACCACACAATGTGCAACACAACCGTACTGGTACCGGTACTACACTAGGCACATCTTTTGACCCCCAAAGTGTGGCTGCCGAGGCCCCATACCTGGCACGCGTTACGCCACCGCCCCGCACTCCAGTAGTATTATAAGCTCCTTGCTATACACTCGCTTCTCGTGACCACCTGATGTTGACAGTAGCAATAGAACTCTTACTTTCAATGAAAAGTGTATCACTTTTCTGAATATTGACAGGTTTGTAGATTCAAGTGGGGAAAATGTCAAGTGCCGAAAATTTGATGCTATGAAATCAATCTTGTGATGACAATAGAGTACTGCTAGCAGTCTTCTTGAAGAGGAATCTTTTTTTTGGCTTTTCGTTACTACAGAACTTTTCTTGTTTCTGTGAAAGAGAGCGTATTGTATTGACCTGGATTAGTGGTCTTCTTGAAGAGGAATTTTTTATTTTTTTTTGGATTTTTATGATTACAGTACTGTAGGGTGGCATTTCTTGTTTCTATGGAAGATAGCATTTTGTTGCATTGACCAGGACTGGGCGAATCTGGGAAGTTAGATGAATATGATTGGCCTGATTTTGTGTGTTAGATAGTTTACTTATACTTGGTGCTTTAACCATTGACATTAGCATAATTTTTGTTTCTTTTTTTTTTTTCTTTCCTTTCACCAGTTTGCAGTGTATGAGCATTGTCAAGACATCAGCACTGTGCTGGATGGATAATCCACTAGACACATTCTGAAAGGTCCTCTGGTCATTCTGAAGCACAACCCCCCACGACCAGCCACATCTTTGTATCGGACATGATGATTGATTTTAGTTAGCAGTATCATATCACAACGCAGTTACAGAGTAGGCTCAGCAGAAGCAAAAAAAAAGCTTGGGACAGATTTCATTTAAACTGTTTATTATTAAAAATTGACTATGGAGAGAATCTCTGAATGGTAACAAAGTCTTGGTTGTTAAGCTGTTCAAAGAAAGAAAAATATCTGTCTCAACAAGAAAGGAAAAAAAAAATGTCACGAATCTAATTTTCTGATGTTCTGTCCAGAAATACGAATGAAGATTATCAGAATCGGTCGGGAAATCCAGTAAAACCGCAGAAATCTGTCTCCTTTCATTATTTATATTAATTGAAGCCGTTGCTGTTTCCACATTTCTTCCACTTTCTCTAATTCGTTCAGAACTCCAGGCGCCATGGTTTTTTCTGTCACTCTCTGTTTTTTTTGTCACACAGCTAGTAAAGCAGATGAAAGAAAGTTTCACGCCTTGCCCAAGTACTCTTTAAATCAAACAATTTTGTTCTGCAGTCCTGACATGTTTTGCATTCATCGAACACATCTTTTCAGTCCTTATGGTAATGTGTAAACTTATAGATAAATTACAGGTATCAAAACTTGCGAGGTTAATGTTGTGTAAGG
This sequence comes from Onchidella celtica, assembly GCA_963931925.1. Taxonomy (NCBI): domain Eukaryota; kingdom Metazoa; phylum Mollusca; class Gastropoda; order Systellommatophora; family Onchidiidae; genus Onchidella; species Onchidella celtica. The sequence goes on along the minus strand of OZ007575.1, from coordinate 40,849,919 downwards.
CAAGGAAAGCAAAAATTGGCACAGTAGCCTCCCATCCGAAAGCCGTCGTCAGCGTTGTTTAACTCACTAACGCTCAGACTTGGAGTCTTAGAAAGCCTTGTCCAAAACGTATGAAGCAGACAAATCTGTGTTCAACAAGTCAAATAAGCAAAAACAACGAAATATAACACGAAAACACTGTTACTAATAAAATAGAAATCGTATTTTTAAAAAAATAAAATAAAATTAGGTCATATTATGTGATGCAAATATGGTTCATTGGGCGTTAGAAGGTTAATCTCGCGTTTGCCAAGTCTGAAACATTTCACCCGCACAAAAACCCACTGCTGAATATTTCCAAGACATTCTAATTTATCACTGAATAATATTTCGCCGTAAATCTCTATATTTTTGCATTTATTTTGCTATTTTAATTCAGTTTTGTGAGATCCAGAATTCTCTACAAAGATAATCAGTGTGTGGGGGCAAAAAGATTAACACTGAGTTTTTCATATTATAATGCGCACATATCGATTTGTTGCTATATTCTTTTTATTTTTCCTCACTTTGCTTTTCCTCTTTTCTCCCCAGAGACAGAATTTATTTAGAATGAATTTTGTATAACTTCACTGTTTTATGTTCAACAGTGAAGTCTCTTGTTTGGAATGTGTCAATATTTTTTCGTTACTTTTTTTGTTTTTATATTTTTATAGCATTTCTTCATTTTTCAACACTTTTCTCAAGGTCACATAATTAAAACATCATGTGTGGATGGACAAGAGCTGTTGTTCTGCTCTCTTTTTGTGCATATGTGACTCTATCTAAATTTATCTATCTTTTATCTACCTATCTATCTTGCTACCTATCTATCTATCTATCTATCTATTTATCTATCTGTCTGTCTGTCTGTCTGTCTGTCTGTCTGTCTGTCTGTCTGTCTGTCTGTCTATCTATCAATCTGTCTATCTATCAATCTGTCTATCTATCTTTCTCCTCTCTCTCTCTCTCTCTCTCTCTCTCTCTCTCTCTCTCTCTCTCATTCATTCATTCTCCGTCTAGATCTATATTGTTTCTTGCTGCTTTTAAAAGCTCTCTCTGACAGACGACTGACTGGAGCCCAAGTCTTCATCTCTGTTATCACGTTATTAGGCTGAAAAGGGATCTGCCACCACCTTAGTTTACACTGAGACTCCGCCTCTGTGAATGAAAAGTGCAAACACTGATTGTAAAATCCTTTTACCTTGAGGCCTTCGTTTCTTGTAGTTGTTTTTTTAACTTTTACTTATTCTTGAAGAGTACATTGGCCTACCACGGTGTAGATTAAGAATCTCCTTCAAATTATCTACAAAGTCCTTTCTTGTCAACTGAGAGTTTGCTGTGGGAGTTGAACTTGACAGCAGGCTCAACTTGCAGACGCACGTCAGCAAGCTCGAGACTGAGGCTAGGAGGCGATTGACACTGTTAAAAACGCTCGCCAGTACCAACTGGGGTGCCACTGGGAAGGTTCTCAGACAGCTATATCTAGCCTACGTCCGAGCAGGACTAGAATATAGCCTACCACTGCAACCAATGGCCAGCGACCGAACGCTGTCAGCACTGGACCGAGTTCAGAACAGCGCCTTGAGACTCATAACAGGCTGCCTCAAAACCACTCCTACGAATGCTCTCGAAATCATGACCAATGTGGAACCACTGGCAAACAGAAGGGAAGGAAGCGTACTACAGCAGTACGAGAGGTTAAAAAGGCTCGAGCCGGACTACCCGGCGCGGGAGGCGATCGAAATCGAACCGCCACCGAAAATACTCCAGAAGAAGTCGTTCCTGGGCGAGGCCAAACGGCTAACTGAGGAGTATGGGCTAGAACAAGACAGAATGCCCCTTCGGTTATGGACGAAAGAGCCACCTCACGCCTCCCTGAAACCCCCAGTGGTCAAAACCACGCTTCTAGACACAAAACTGACTAAGGAGGTCAATCCCACGATCCTGAAAACGGCAGCTGGCGAAACTATTGACTCGTACCCAGCACACATGATTAAGGCTTATACTGACGGTTCGGCAGTACAGGCGACTACGAATGCGGGGTACGGGGCAATAATCTACTACCCTGACGGCACCGACACCGATAAGATCTATGGGCCATGCGGGGCGAATGGCTCCAACTTCGACGCTGAGGCGACAGCGATTTGGAGAACACTGACTACGGTTTTCAATGGCTTTGAAAACGGAACAGTATCGCCAGAAGATATTGTTGTGTTCTCAGACTCAAGGGCCACACTGATGGCCGTCCAATCGCTCAACCATAAGCTCGAGGCACACGGCGCAGACAAAATCAGACATATCTGCCACCAGATCATAAGTGGATACGGTGTCGAGGTCCACCTCCAGTGGATCCCCGCGCACATAGGTATCCGGGGCAACGAGGTTGCTGATAGCCTAGCGAAACAGGGTACCAGAGGCGAACAGCCAAAGCACCCAACGTCTTACCCAGCAGCCCGAGCCAGAATCCGCGCTCACGGACGCAGGAAATGGCTATATCAATGGGCAAACTCGGATAAAGGACGTGGGGTGTATCATAATCAAACCAAACCAGACATCAAAGACCCGATTTTGACACTAGAGCGCAAATACGCGACTATCATACAGCGTATGAGGACGGGACATGTCCAGTTGAACGCACACCTAAATCGTTTCAACCCACTCCGTGAGCCAGTATGCCGGCACTGCGGGTCCCCGCAGGAGACTGTCGAGCACATACTTGCGGAGTGCCAAGGACTGAAACAACTAAGATCCCGCCACCTCCCAGATACCCCGACAGTCTTCAATTGCCTTTATGGGGACGCTAAACAACTAAAGAATACTGCCATATTCGCCATTGCCGTCACGAGTGAAAACTCGATCGGCCAGGGATGAGCACTCGAGAGTTTGCTGAGCAAGAGCCCTTAGAATTGCATAGAAATCGGGGCGAATGAAAATATAACGACTTGGCTTGTAGTGAAAATGTTTTCTTAGAGATATTCTCCTCAAGGGTTTGGGCAAATAATGTCACCTACAGCTGAGGGGGAATCAAGAATGAGACACGCTGACATTTTTACCCAGTGTTTCTTTGATCAAACACATAATGAAGCAAGAACGAAGTACACAAGCCAGCAGCATCCCTAAGTCATTCAGATATTGAATTGTATAAAATTTCTATAGGGTCGATAGGATTATCATTACACAAGTCATTTAAGGTTTCGCCTGTTTGTACTGTCACAAGGACACGTACTCCACACAGATGTGTGCTTTTGCTAAAACCATCTCAGATGATAGCCATCAGGGGACACAGTGGTCTAGAGACAAGGTGCTCGCCTCTCATGCCGAAGGTACCAGGTTCGATCCCCGGTCGGTGCAGGCATGTCAGAATTCTTTTTGGGAGGGGGATTCCTGTCCTTGATTCTATGGTAGGTGGGGTCGAGCACCTAGTCTTTTCTCGGATAAAGGCGAAAAATTGCGCACGTTAAAGGTTCCGTGGCAGTTAAAAGTCGAGAAGAGTTGGACACACAAGGCCGCTGCCTCGGCAAATTTCTAAAAAAAAAATCCCTATCACAGAAACACACAGGAACAAGGAGAAGAAAAATAAAAACAAGAAAAGACAAGTGTAAATGCTAAGGACAACGAACTTCCTACAATACAGACCTAAAGCAGATGATAGCCATCCTCTACCCTTCCCTTCTCCCCCTCAATCCTCTCCGCCTCCCTTCTCTCCCCTCCCCACCGTCACATCTACCTTTTCTTAGAATTTATATTCAGCAAAACAGGCTACACAGATGAGAACAACTGTATCTTATCTATTGCAAATACCAAATGTCACACAAGATTCACAATCACATTGCTAAATATAAAAGTTATAATTAAGATTTAAATCATTGGCCAATTACTGTAGAGTTCTAAACTGTGGCGTACAGAGCTGCGTTTTGTCTATCTTCATGACCAGATAACCCCGCCTGCCTGCACGATTCCAGTCTAAGCCACAGTCTTCAAGTGTTGACATTCCGTGATCAAACCTCATGTGTGTGCCGTAGAATACTGAATTTGTGGTTGTACTGTTTATTATTTAGTTTCAGTATTTAAATTAGAGCCCGAACAATAATAACTTTGAAGGATTTAAGTCAGTGTATCACAGATCGTTTTGGTCCGTTTTGACAAGGGGAGGCAATCAGTAAATAACCATTCATGTTACACCTCCTTTGGTTATCTTTGTCAGATAGTCCGATACAGTAAGTTAATGTGCTATCCCGAAAAGCAGAGTTGTTCGTTGGTATATTGTCTGGTCATATTCCTTAACTATTCTTTGAACATTTTATGTACTTGAAAATATGAGTAAAAAAAGTTACCCGTTGTTTTGTATAGATATCAAAGCCCAGGAGAAGAGCAGTGTAAAGAGTGGTAGGAGGAACACAATGGCAAAACAGGGTTAACTTCCTTCTACACCACTCTAACGTTGTTGGTCTCGAGCATATTAAATTATCATAATTATCTTCATGTTTTTCTTTATTCCGGTGATACTGTATTTTGTGGGATTATTCCGGCCTCATTAGAACGTGGACCAAACCTCCAGTCTTCGTGCTCTGATTTAATGAAGGCTGGAAAAGATGTGAATCTTAAAAAGTATGAATCTGTCGTGAAGTTTTCCAAAATAAAAAATACTGAGCTGGATTTGTTTTGTTTTCTGTTTTTTTCCTGAAAATGATTTTGATGATCTAATTCATTTGCAAACATTGTTAAAGGCTTTCCTCTAATGATTTTGTCAAATCTCTTTCATTTTCAAACATTGTTAATGCTTCCCTTTGAGGATTTTGTTAAAGCTCTTTCATTTTCAAACATTGTAAATGTTTTCCTCTAATAATTTTGTTAAATTATTTTCTTTTTGAGACAATGTTACAGCGCTTCTCTCTGATGATTTTGTTAAATCTTTTTCAATTTCAAACATTGTTAGAATGCTTCTCTCTGATGATTTTGTTACATTTTTTTCAATTTCAAACATTGTTAGAATGCTTCCCTCTGATGATTTTGTTAAATCTTTTTCAATTTCAAACATTGTTAGAATGCTTCTCTCTGATGATTTTGTTAAATCTTTTTCTATTTCAAACATTGTTAGAATGCTTCCCTCTGATGATTTTGTTAAATCTCTTTCATTTCACACAATGTTTGTTATGTTAGAATGCTTTCCTTTAATGATTTTGTTAAATCTTTCATTTTCAAACATTGTGATAACTCTTACCTGAATGGGTTTTGTTACATATATATCTGTTTCATTTTGAAATATTGTTACAGTGCTTCAGTCTAATGATTATGTTAAATCTCCCGTATTTTGCAAACTTTGTTACGTTTCATTCACTCATTTGTTTCATGTATTCCAACCTATTTATTTCTGAGTGTGTTCATATTGTTGTTTTCTGTGTGTTGAACACTGAGGCTGTGGAACAGAAACAATATTGGGTTACTGTTATGCAAATATATGGGCAATATAATTCAAATAAAAGGCTTTCATGAAACACACATGGTGAAATAATTATTTGAGCTGTGTTGTTTATTGATGTAAGGTGATGATGATAATTATGATGATGATGGTGATGATGGTGAAGATGAGAGTGCAAAAGTTCAAGAAAAAAAAATTTGACTTTTCTCATAATCCTTCTTTCTCCTACTAGTACTACTGGCTCTATCTACAAAATTACAAAGTTAAAAATTTGAGGGAAATCAAACATATTACATGTAATTACTATCTTGTGTTGTAACCGAAATGAAGAAATGAATAGTACTTTCAGCGCAGTTGTACAGACTCTTTCGCCAAAGAAGTTACACATTATTAAAACGGTAGTATCCTTAACAATTAGTCCCATTCACATACAGCTACTTCGTGAATTTCAAATGTTTTTTGAAACTCAGACTTTAAGAGAACGTAATGAAATACAGAAATGACAAAAAATAGCTGTAATGAAAATGAACACTTATCTCTCTTACCTTTTATTGCAATTTCCAGTAAACGGTACAAATGCATTTCCAAAACAAACAAAAATATGAACGCACATTAAGGTAACATTTTTTTCTTCTCTTTTATGTCTTGTCCGACGAAAACATTGGTGAAAATGTTCAAGCTGGCTTGACGAAGGAAATCTGAATGTCCATTTCAGTTTATTTTAGTTAAAAATAGACCCCAAAGCATACATTCTTATTTGGGAAAGTATCCCTCTTGTAAATTTCAAATATTACGGTACGGTATGGTCCAAGTTTTAAGTCAAATGTCGCGCTGAAGCTAATGTACATGTATATGTATGGTTCTGAGATAAATGACAATGTAACAAATCCCAGATTGGGAGATGCCCTCAATACGACAGCCGAACAATCACAAACAAACAAGTATAGCAATTAACAAAACAGTCAAGCAGGCTCACACATTTATTATAACATTAATAAGTACAATCCAATAAATACCATACAGTACTCGTTCCCCTCAATCATTCATTCCACTTCCAGTTCCACGACAGTATATTCACTTCTTTAAAATATGAAATTTTGGCCTCAGCCTAACATCAATGTCTGCACTACCTTGCAGTACAATATCTTAATACATATATCTCATAAATATGGCCAGCCTCGATTCCCCGAATCAGACTGCCACGGATACTGTGCTGCCTGTCGGCCTTACGCCACAGCTACCCTTGGCGGAGGCACCCAGATACTGGCGTACATCCCCAGCCCTGTCTATGTCCTCTAGGTCCTGACGGTGGCATCACAGCCCGACCCCGTCACTTCAGTTACGGCCGCTACAGCTTACAGCCTGTACCTGGCACCAGTCTACACTGGAATACATCAAACTCCCGACTGCCTCTCACACGTCTGTTCTCTTGAACTTCTGAGCTTGCAGTGACTTTTCATTACCCAGACGCTACCTCAATAACTCCAACACTTTTCTCGTGTCATTGCACGCTTTCAAGTTAACCGTCTGCCTCAACTATCCCGTGAGTTAATCTTACAACTCTATACCCACTCTACAGCAATCCTTTTAATCGCGCTCACTCCACTTGTGACAGACAACATTAAATGCAGGCAAGCAAATAAAAAACCAGCAGAGAAAATGATTAAATCCACAAGTTCTATGTAACTTTGGTAACCATGAAAGTATGATGTTGCTTGGTAATGGTGCATGACTGTTTGACCCAGTGATGCAGTGCAACCGGTGTTGATGTAATACTGCACGTTTCTCAAGAAAAGCAAACATCCACATGAGAAATGTCACGCTGACGCATGCACCTGGAATAGTTTGCCGCCGGCTTTTAACTGGTAAAAAGCATTTCTTTTTTCCTACCATGGAAAATTTATTTTCTTTTTTCACCAAATCGATTCTTTTTTTCTTGTTCTGCCTCGAGGAGGACTTATGTTTTCATAAGACGTTCTAACTTAAAATAATGTTGCAATGTGATAAAAGCTTTGATTTTCTTAAGGAATTACGAGTTTAATGTGAGCCCGTCGATCTTTTTTTCATTTCATTGAATCTGATTTAGGTTTCTTCTCCTTTTTTTTTTAAATTCTATATCGAAACGATCTTATATTTTGTTTGTTTTTTAATGCTCCCAATTAAAATAATAATGTCATATTGCAATGTACTATGTCAATGTTATGTAAGCTTTCGTTTTGTTACAAATGGCGTGTTTAATGTAAGCCTGTCGATTGTTTTTTGTATAGTTTGATTGAATTTTTTAATTATTTTTTTTGTATTATGCCTCGAAGCGATCTTATGTTCTTACACCATGTTCCGAATGGAAACAATATACTACATTGCAATTTACTGGTCAATGTAATAAAGACTTTTGGGGGAGGGGGGCAGATCTGTTTAGTCGTAATTAGACAAGAAAATTGACGTAATTCCTCAGAATTTAATGGCATAATTGAGGTATTTGCATGACAGTGAGTCTCAAAGCTTGAAACTTGTGTAAATCGTTTCAGTTTTGAATAATTTTTACCTTAGAGCTTTCAGTACCTGGGGGCTATTAAAGGCGCTCAATTAGGTGCAATTTTCCCTGATGACAGGCACAGCCTGAGTGATCCATTAATCATTAATGTACAGGGGACGCTGTAAAATATGGTCAGATCTGGCTTTATAGAATCTATCGGGGGGTGGGGGGGGATAGAGAGAGGAAGACAGGGAGAGACGGAAGCGAGAAGTATGCTTGTATAAGGTAAAACCATCACATCTGTGCAACACAACACCTGTCTTTCTCTTTGATGGCCTCCTAATTAATACTGTGTGGATACCATAAACAGTCTTTGGTTTTTAAACATTTGTCAAACAAAAGAACTATTTTTAGTTGCAGTCACCTTAAGACTGTTTCTCTTCTTTACGCCATGCTGGAGAATTTTCTTATCTTTGGTCGGACAAAAGAACAATTTCGGTGGGGGGTTGGGGGTGGCCGGGGGGGGGGGCGCATTTCTAAAATCATGGGCAAAGAAATAAAAATAAATAAGGTGAGGAGGATACGAATTCAATTTAAACTGACACGCTGCGATGTGTGTGGGTGTCATTTCTACTTAAATAGACCAGGAAGTTTGGAGTTCGTCAGATTTGAGATCCGTTGGTCTGATTAAGCAATGTTTTCCGTCCTCTTTTCTTCCAGTGTACGCAAGGATTCATTATGTATCAGGGCGTGCCTTGAGACTGACAACGAGCCTTCAAGCGGGTTCTTCGTCATGGGCCTCAGTGCCCACATCTAAGGAGCACCCCGGGGGCGACCTCTCATAATTTTGTATCAGAGAAAGAAAAGCAAACAGTTAGCCCCCGTTTTTTGTTGTACTTTCTTTGAGTTTATTTTTTTACGGCTAATAACTGTGTGAGAACAAGGTGTGGAGCATTTACAATGACCAGGTTATAGTAATTAGTATTGCTGTATGCAGAATTTAAATGGTGCAATTTTTTTGTTTTTAGAACCGGAAGGATCTTTTCTTTGGGGCCAGCCATAAAGCATGTGTGCTCAGATTAGGGCAAAAGGGAGGGGGTGGGGTATCCCCGGCCTACGAAAAGCATAGGTTTACATTGGGGGGAATAGAAGAGGGGAGGGGGGGGGATCTGGCAAGCGTAGGTACATTTGTCCGTTTATAGCAATAAGTTAAAATAAATAGAAAAAAGAGGGGAGGGGGGAAAGAAGGAGAAGTTCTAACACCGGAAATACCATGAACTGGGAGAACTGGGGCGGAACATGGCGCACATTGGTCGAGAGGTAAGGTGTATACCTCTTATGCCGAAGGAGCTGGGTTCGATTCCCGGTCGGCGCAGGCATGTTCGAATTTTTGGATTTTTCTCACATTTTCCTGCCCCTGATCCTATGGTAGATAGGATGAAGCACCTAGTCTTCTCGGGTAAGAATGAAAAATTCGGATGGCCCATGTGGACTGTGCTAACGTTAAAGATACCTTGGCGGTTGGAGGCCAAAGAAGAGCAGGCCTTAACAAGGCCGGCTACCCGGGCAAAATTAAAGGAAAACAAAAACCAATCAATATCCTCCCCCCCCCCCCCCCCAAAAAAAAGAAGGAACACAATCGCCGACCAGTGCTGCACTTTGGCGACGATGTGTTTTCCCCAGTTGTAACTGGACTGCAATGACACTAAGACAAATTTCCCAAATGGGATCAAAGAACTATACAAATACAAATCAAACATAGGTTTATGTTGAAATAGTCAAATAGTCCATACAAAATACCACATAAATTCTCAGAATATTAAGGCCTTGCCATAGACATTCATCATAGACATTCACCATTCTAACGTCCGAGCACTTGTACAAGGGAGGGAGCCAAACTCTAGCGTATGAAAAGTTCGGGTGGTGGAGGGGAGTCGAAAATCGCTAAAATTTAGCATTAGTACTTTATGGATGGCCCCTTTGGAATGTCACTGGGCGAGGTTCTTCACATCTGCGTCCCCAAAAAAGCATAATTAATTGCGTGGCATAGATCTTTATGCAGAGAAGAAAAAGAACGCCATGTCCGAGCGTTTGGTGGGAGCGGTATAAAAAGCTGCAGGTGGATTGTCTACCGTAGAGGCTCTGATGGAGATATTGCTGATCACTTGACTAAGGGAATAAAGAAACGATTGGGCAAACAGGACTACAGTGGCAAGTGAAAATACCTACGGTTCGACCAAAACAACTTCAGCTTTGTGGCATTTCTTTACTTTCCAGAGAGAGAAAAGTTAGATCTGCAGGTTTGAGGAAATGAAGTAGATAGTCTGTGCATTTGGAGATAATCGATTCCTAATGTGTCAACTTCTGTTTAGAACTGTTCAGACAGATATGCATTGATTTGTTGTTGTTTTTTACGACTACCATTTGATTTACCGTTTTTGTTTTTATTTGTTGCCGCTGTGGACAGATAACACAAAGAAGACAGTGAGTGGCTGGTTCTTTCAGGAAAAATTATTAGACATGGGCTGTGATAACTTCCCTATTTACTTTCTACATTTATTTCTGTATTTATTTATTTCTTTTGGGCATCATTATTTTGTCATCTTCATATATCTCAAGAGCCTCCAAACCTAAAATTGTGAGAAATAAGGTCGCTCTCAACATGACCTCCTTTTCTGGGCTTATTTATTATCAAAGACGATTACGATAGATGCCACATGTTCCAACTCACACACTGGTTAAAACAAAGACATGAATATAAAATACTGTTGAGCTGATACCCTCCCGCCCTTAGAGAAAACCGCACAAGGGCAATAGAACTAATTTTACAGGAGAGGGAAAATGGTATTACTTATAATTTAGTACTCATCTTTTATACATTTTCAGTGATAAACATTTTAAATACCTGTACTGTACTCCCATTTATCCATTGAAAATAAAAACTTAAATTGCTCTTATAATTTCATATCGAACAAGAGTATTCAGCAACAGAAACAATTAAATACGAACAGTTCCTACAATATCTGGCTTAAAAAAAGTTATTATTTATAATCTACGACAGTGTGAACGTAATTATACGGTTTCTTGACAGTGCCAGCGACATGCAAGGGGCACTAGTTACAATTCATCATATAATAATGGAACTTGGGCCCAACTTTGCGACCGCAAAGGCTTTTTTACTACGCAACGTAGAGAAATGAAACTTGGCACATGTATGTAAAATTTATTAAGCCTGTACGTGTCGAGCTCATTTTTTCCCGAAACTCTTTACTTTTCCCAGAAATTCAGTTATAATTATCAGTTATCAATTCATGATTGCGAATACGACGTGATAATGTACTTCCGTCAATTTCGTCATTTCCGCCTTTTGCCGGAAATGTAAACTGGAGTTCACGATCCAGCCACGCCAAGAAAACTTTGATAGTGATACCGAGTATAGTGTTATACAGATGAGGTGAGTGCCATTCATTCATACCAAGAAAACTGTGCGTAAATATTTAGATCATTTTTTACGAACACATGAGCCCATGAAAAATGCTCGGTGCGCACTACTGTGCACTGTGTACTACTGTAATACTATCCTATCTATCTATTGATCGCCGATTTTATGTGGATGACCCAAAGTGTCTCGACATCAATGTCTTTGTGCTGATTCCTTTCGGTCTGGAGTGTTGAGCTTTGTTTTTTACCATTCGAAGAATGGGGCAGTTACTAGTTCATTAAATGGACTGAGCACGTAACATTTTTTTAAGGAATGGAATTTCAAAACAATATTTTCTGTATTATTAAACTTTTTGGGACATTGGCTAATGATATCCCAAACGGATTATTTTTCTCGTTCTTATCGAGAGGGATAACAAACTTGTTATTTTTAATTTTGTATGCCATTACAGGGCTTCAGCTTTGTTAATCTTTTGGCCCATTTTAACACGGCAGGTCCCTTGATTTATTCCAATATTTTATTGCACATTGAAATGGTCAAGACAAAATTTTAATATGAATGAGTGCACATAAACTTTTAAGCTTTCTTCCAGTCGTACTATTGACTCATAGTGGGCAATATTATTTTCTGTAAGCACTCA